>BSBK01008796.1:2500-154250 GCA_027943335.1 Chamaecyparis obtusa
GTGTATACTATGGTAAAGGTTACCTAATAAAGTAAAAGGGAGTTGAAGTGTGTGCTACTGTCGTTAAGGAACAACGATTAAGGGTTGCAAACTGGGGGCCAAAAACTAAAAAATTTTAAATCTACTAGGGTTCCTACCTGCTACAAATACTCTAACCAAGGGTATGGAGAAATCTAAAGGGGTACCAATGCACTATATTATCCTAGGGATGGTTTCCTAAAAGTTTTGGATCTGAAGTTCATGTTGCCAAGCTTTGATGTATTTTTCCATTAGTCTAGAATGCAGGGGATCATGCATATGCCGGATTCATGATATTTCTAAAAATCTCTTGAGGATGATTAGTGAATCATCTTGTCTCCTTTGTAAATACTCTAAATATGTATGTGAATATGTATCCAAAGATTGAAAAGTCTCATATGTATGTGAATATTTTCCATAGATCTAAGAATATGTATACATATTCTTGTATGTAAGCCCATATAAATATGCCTGAGTGCCTAGGTGCATATATACATATAGAACCAGGGATATCTGAATATAAACCTGAGAATGGGACTTATATATGTGGAAAGTAATCATATATCTAGGAATATGAATACAAATTCTAAAATGTGTGTCTAAATATCTATGTATATATGCGGTTTATGCATATATACATATATATAATCTAAAAGGAAAAAATCTTCTATCTTAAACAGGAAACAGAGAGAAAATCTGTTAGTGAGCCTTGGCTAATTAACTTGTTTGTTTTTAAGATAAACTTAAAATTCTTTTAGAGGATCCAGGGTTAGTTCTCTTATAAGTTGGGCCAGTAAGAATTATGAAGAGAAGCCTCTAGTGCTTGGGTTTACCCTTAACCTACTAATGTAGTAATCTATCTCACTGGGAAAGAAACGCTTAGATAGATTCTTAGAGATGCTACTTTATAGACCAATAAGTTACGGCTGCAGAGGATTAGATAATGCAAATTTTAAGACTAAACCCATTCAATAGATTCAAGATCTCAGAGTAGACATTCAAAGCTAATAATAGTCTCATACTATATTAAGATTAAGCATTAAAATATAAAACATAGCTTGTCCATTGTTGGTATTGTCTTTCTTTTAAAACCAGTATTATGCCAGTATTGCCTAATTACATACCAAAAAGTATCTATTTTCAAAAGTTCACAAAGATATACTAGTATCTATACTTTCCACCTTAGTCTCTAGCTAGTCTTTACGAACAATGTTGCAACACCAGAAGGCATCCTTCTTCTGCAGTATGATGATTTCCTCTTGTTTTTCTTTGTAATCCCATGATGATCTCTTGACCAAAGGAGCTATGATCCTTATGTTGCTAGATGACCTCTCACCCATTTCAACTGGAACTTCAAAGCCTTCTGCATGCCAATAGTCGAGGACTTTGTCTAGATCCACTTACTCCTTGAGTATTGTGGCTATGAGAAAGTCCAAGTTTTTCCTCATTAAAGGCCATACCTTGTCAAATGTAGCTTCATCTTTGAAGAAAAGAATTGGTAGCCACTAGAAGTTGGGGATGGAAGGAAGGGCCACCATTTCTGTCTTCATATATAATTCCAAAAATGGAATGGTGAGGTCTTTGTTAATGTCGTGAACCGCTTTCTCTAGGCCTCCCAGGATTTCATCCTTAAAGATTTCTTTAGCCACCCTAATAACTCTCTCTTTCTCAGTTCCATTGAAGATTTCTAATGTTATGAAGAGTCCAACCACATGCCCATTCACCTTGACTAAGAAATCATTACCAAAATGTTCTTCTCCAAGTCCTCTGATTAGAGCTATGCAGACCGTGTCTGAGAGAGGCTTCAGGATTAAGTTCTACCTTTTAGGCCTCACACCACCTTGAAATGCCATTTGTCAATTTTCTTTTGTATGAAAGGTAATTACTCTAGTTTCCATTGTTGCTTGCAGACCCAGTTCTGAGTTTTCCCACCTTAATCTATATGTCGTAGTGTTACTTTCCAATAATAAACAAATATGTTTCCTCTTTTATCAATTGAGGGCCGATAAATGATCTTGATGAGCTTATCATAATTATGGAGAGAGGTGAGGTCATGTGAGATTACGATTCATGACTATTCATTATTAATGCGTACTTTGCATTCTTAAGACAGTTGTCTCACATGTTATTCTAAATTCAGAAATGGTGCTTGGATCTTTGAGCTAGGAGAGGGTGACGATGGCATGATAATGTACAATAATTAATGAGGAATCCTTACTTAAGATGACGGTGTCTAGTTGGGTACCTTTGTACCCCTAAATGCTACTTGCTTATGTAATAATTTCATATGAATAATGGTACATGAAGATTTTTCTATAAAGGAAAAATTTGGGTTTCAAGGAAAGTGTTGATAATAGGGATAGTGGTTTTATAACTATTAAGCCCCCTTATATTATTTCGATTTGAAATTAAACTTGAATTAGTTCAATACTTTAGTGCTAAGTTAGTGAGGGTTGCTAAAGGTCTAGTGATTTTAATATGAGAAGTAGTACCCTGAATGGCCTCCTTTAGGATTCTAAAGAAGGTGTTGAGGAGTAGTTAGGGATGGGTTTGATTTAAAGGTAGCATCCTTGTCTACCCCTAAGTTAGCCAATTCATCAGCTCTTTTATTCCCTTCTCTATAAATGTGATTGATGGAGATTTTCTTAAAGGTTCCACAAAGGGTTAATGCTTGTGATAGAAGTGAATTCAGTCTCTAGTTGGGAATTGTCCCTTTCCTCAGTGCATTGATTATTATTGTTGAGTCCCCTTCTATTTCTAGGAATAGTAGTCCCATGAAAGAAAATTTATTTAGACCTTGGACCAATGCAAAGAGTTCTGCCCAATTATTGGTTTCTACCCCTATGGGCTCTGCTATAGTAGCAATTTCCATTCCATCCTCATTATGTATGCTGCATCCAATACCTACTATCCCTGGGTTGCCTCTCAAGGCACCATCAAAGTTTAGTTTAAACCAACCCTCTTTCGGTGGTTTCCAAATACACTCAACTATTTTGGATGTCGTGATATTATTACTAGTACCTATAAAAGGAGGAAGAGAGATACTTATCCATTTTCCTCACATTTTCCCATCCTAGTGGCTCATATGCAGATTAGTGTCCTAACTCTTAGATATTCTGCAGTTTGAATTTTCTATGATGTTGGCCTCAATCTTGTTGTAGAGTTGTTTCCATTCTAATTTTTTGTCTTTAAATATCCTTCTATTGCGTTCTTTCCATAATTCCCAGATCAAAATTGAGGGGGAGGAAATCCAAAGGTTCGCATAAATGTTATCTTTCTTGAGGGTTTGCCATGCTTGTAGCATTGCTAGGAGAGAATTAGGGAAGGCAGATGACCAACCCAAGTTACTTACTAGTCATTCCCAACACTCATTTGCAAAGGGGAACTTGAGAAATAGATGATCTACATCTTCTTCACTTTTTTCACAAAGGACACACCTACTTATAGGACCAGAGAAGCCCAAATTCTTAAATCTATTTGCTCTTAAAATTTTATAATTGAGGGTAAGCCAGGTGCAAAATCTTGCTTTAGGGAGGCAGTTTTTATTCCAACAAAGGTTGATAGGTATAGCTATTTTGGGGCGATTATAGTTTTGAGAGATAAGATTGTACCCATCTTTGGTGTTGTATTCCCCAGTTTTTGAGCCATCCCAGACTAGTGAATCTTCAGAAGCTCTTAAAACAAGTTTCTGTTTGTTAAGGATTTCAGTAATCCTTAATTCATCTAATGCTGAAATGCCCAAGCTTTTAATGGATTTCCATTCCTTGTTCCATTAACAATAATATAGTCCTTGAGATGCATGCCTATCTTTTCTTTGAGGGAATTTATAAGGACGGTGTTATCCAAAGATTTGGATAGGGCCTCATAACCACCCCAAGAATCATCCCAGAAGAGAATATTCTCCCCTGAGCCAGGGTTCCAAGTAAGTTTTTCCTTAATTATATATCTACAATCCATCATAAAATTCCAAATTTTAGATCCTTTGGGGGGGAGGCTTCTCTAAGAATGCTGGAGGGGTCTTTGTCTTGTAGATATTTGTAAATGTGGATTTTGGCCCATTTAGCCTCTGGATTTCTATATAACCTCCAAATAAACTTAGCACCCAAGGCCTTTCCTTGATCCTCCAGATTCTTAAGACCTACACCTCCGTCAATTTTAGGTTTACATATATTTTCCCATGAGATTGGGGGGATTTTTTTTTTTCATTACCCCCTTTCCATAAGAAAGTTCTTAAGTGTTTCATGATTTCCTTTTTCTTATTGGAAGGAAGGTGAATGTAGGATAATTGATATGTTGGCATGGCTAACAAAACAGATCTTAACATAGTTACTCTTCCTGTGGAAGAGAGCCATCTGCCTTTCCATGAATTCATCTTACCCTTAATTTTGTTGATGATAGGATCCCAAATGTTTGTCGCTCTCTGATCTTTTACTAGGGGAAGGCCTAGGTATTTACATGGGAGCATACCTTGTTTAAAAATAAGAATCTTACATATGTCCTTCTCAGTTTCTTTGTCTATATTAAAGAAGAAGATTTCTAACTTGTTTGGGTTGATTTCTTGTCCCGATGCCTTCGTATATGTTCCCAAAATCCTTTTAAAGACTCTTGCCTCCTTCCTACTATTGGATCCGTAAAGCAACGTGCCATCTACAAAATGCTAGTGTGTGGTAGGATCCAATTGACTTGTTATGGTTATTCCATCTATAATACCCCTTTCGTGTTCGGTAGTTATAGTTCTACCCAAGGCTTGGGTCATAATGATGAATAAAAAGGGGGATATAGGATCACCTTGTCTTAAACCTCTAGAGATGTTGAAGAAACCTTCTGGGGTACCATTTACTAGCACAGAGACCATGGGGGTGGAGATGCATTCAAAGATAAGATTGATCCAGTTTTTAGAAGATCTGAAGGCTTCTAGACTTTTGCATAGGAATCTCCAATCAACCTTATCGTATGCTTTTTTAATATCTAGCTTAATGAGCATGCTTGGATTTTTGACTTTTTGGACCGAATGGATAGCTTCTTGAGCAATAATGACCCCATCAAAGATCGATCTTCCTAGCACAAAACTTGTATGTTCCTCGCTAATGATTAGTGGGAGGATTTTTTGTAGTCTAAGTGAGAGTGTCTTAGTTATGAGTTTGTATAATGTGTTACATAGTGCTATTGGTCTATATTCATTTAGGTTCGAGGGTTTGTCTTTTTTGGGGATAAGGGCAATAAAAGTATTGTTTACTTCCTTGAGTATTTTTCCAAAATTTCTACGGGTTAAGGTTAATTGGGATTTAATTCCCCAATGTTGGCCTTCTCTAGAGTTTTGTGCCCTATATCACTATAAAAGGATGCCTTCCTCTCTAATTTTCACATCTCATCTCATATCATCATCTTTCTCCATCAAGCACTCGATTTCTCAAGCAAGAATTTCATCAAGCATTTTCAAAGAAGCATTCAAGTCCTCTTCTCCATTCAAGTTCTCCATTGAAGATCAAGGATTCAAGCATTCAAGCCTTTGAAGGGATTTGGTTCAAGCATGAAAGATTCATCATTCAAACCCTAGATCTAGCCATCATGATGGTGTGATCTTCCTTCAAGATCGTTTGTTCATCTTCTAGATCCATTCATTCTTCTATCAAGGTGGATTCCAAGCATACAAGCATGGAGGTTTTGCATTTACTTTCATGGTTTTGATTTACATTTGCTATTGTTATGTTCAAGCTTTCATATCAATATATTTGTTTACATTTGAAATATAATTGCATATCTATTGAATTGCATAGCTTCATTGTTAGATCTACTTCTACTACTTGCTAGCATTCTCATTTCAATTTCAATATTAAGGTCGATTCCAAACTGGGGTTTGACCAAGGCAAACCCCTCAAACAAACAACAAAAACCCTCTTTTTCTTGCAGGTATAGGTGCGGAACTTTGGATTTGGATACCCTTTTTGGTGAACTTTTGAGATCTGCGAACAAAGTCAAAGTTGACCATCGAAATATTAATGTAACCTTTGACCTTTTATCGAGGTCAAAGACTACTTGCTGTCAGAAAGATAAAAGTTTTCTGGGTTTTCTTCGTCTTGGCATTTCCAGTCCAAAATAGGTTGCAAAATTGCCCAAAACCACACACAAACACCAGGAATCAACATTTTTCAGATCTACCCTATTTCGAGGTTAGTATTTCCTTTTCAATTATTTCAAATTTCAAGCACAAATCCTTTATAGGAAAATATAAGGTTTTCTTCCTCTTTCATATTCTCCATAGATTGATTCAATTGTGCATTAACCTTTTGGTTGATCAATTTGGATCTCTCCTTTGGGAATTTGGATTTAGAAGTAGATCTCATATTTCCCCCATACATTTTAGGGTGAACACTATTTCACCTCTATTCAATGATCAATTGTGGTTAGGATTGTAAGGATTAATATTAGGCTCTAATTAAATTTAAAATGAGTAATCAAGGTGAGAATTATTCACCATAATCATAAACCCTATCCATAACATTGATATAAACCTTGACCCTAACCATAATCCTAACCATGATGAAAACCTTAACCATAAACATAACCCAAAATCCAACTATAATCTTGACCAAGATTTCTACCTTCACCATGATGTAAACTTTAATCCTAACCCTAACCATAAAGCCAACCCTAAACCATAATCCTAACTACAATCCTTACCCTAATGCCAACCCTTAGCCTAACCCTAATCATAATTCTAAATCATATCCTTAAAATTAGTCCTAACCCTGATCATAATCGTAATCCTAAGCACATCTCTAACTCTAATCATAATCCTAATCTAAATATTTAGCCTTAAACTAATTATAATTCTAATCCCAAACCTAATAATAATACCAACACTTCCCTTAACACTGATCAAAATGTTATTCCTAATCTGAAACCTGTTATAATTATAATCCAAATCCTAACTCTAACCATAATTCCATTTGTAACCATGACCATAAACCTAACCTTAACACTAAACCCTAACCCTGACCATGATATAATTTGTAATGCTAAATGTTAACCCTAATCAAATTAGTTTACCCAATGTGTTTCGCGCACTGCGACTGCTACTAGCTAATATATACTCTATATTTAAAATACATCGAGATGCATCGAGGCATTGAATTTTTTCATCACTAACCAACAACCCCTTCATCATCGCAATACAAAACAACACACATCATCGTCAACGAGAAAAACACGACAACAAACATCTTTTGTGGATGACTAACAATTTCCATCATCAACCAGAAAAATCTGTCGACAAACACATTTTTTGAATGACTAACAATTTCGCCGCAAGCAATGCCCATACTAACACCTATTGACCTAATTAATTAAATAGTTTTATTATATAATATGTAATTTAATCAATTTCACAAATTATATTAATTTAGTATTTTCATTATAAAAGATGTAATTTAATACTTCATTAAACTAATCATGATTATTTTAGTTCCGATTTTCCAAACCAGTTTGATACACTCAAGAGTGTTTGATTATTGTGCTTATGTTTATATATTAATAAAAGTTGGTAAGCCATTACATTTTTAAAAAAGAAAAAAGAAAAGAAGAGAAGTTCAACAAGAAAGCAAAGCGGAAAAACAAAGGAAAGCCAGCAAAAATTCAAAATTATTAAACGCTAAAAGAATAAAGGATTTTATTTGATATTGACCAACAGTCCTGGAAGCTTCCTTTTCTATTATAATCATTATATATTTAAAGCAGCCTTTTTGGGAAACGTGGGTATCTTCCAAGTGAAGACATCGTACATGATATGACATAATAATGTGTGTGCCCACGGCTGACTATTTGAAAAAAATAAAAAATGATAGGGACAAAATTATAGATAAAGTAATATAAATTTTGATAATTACATAGTTTTTAATATTATTATTAATATTCATGAAAAAGGTCAGATATTAAAATTCAAAGTTCTTTGATAAATGTCGGCCCTTTATGATGAAAAGTATACCTTTAAACAAGTATTATTAATTGAGATTTTTTATTGTATAAATAGCTATTCTTGACTACGTAAAAAAAGGAGCTTGATCAAAATAAAAATAATATATTATTATTTTGTCAGTTTTAACGCTTCTGCACTATTTTAGTCGTTCTAACATTTAACAACTTATATTTGAGTTGATTTGATTCTCCTATCAACTTGACAGGGCTTTTTTTAGTGGGTCAATATGATTAGATTTTTGGCTTTACATATTCTAAAAATTTGATAAAAATTTCTGAAATTGAGGAATTACTTTGGCGTAAATGAGAAGAGAAAAGAGAGATATTATAATAAGTTTTATAAAATATAGAAAAAACTTTTCTAAAAATAAACAGTAAAATAGTAGTAAAATTAAATGCAAGGTATTATTTATATTTTGTTGTATGGTCAAGAGTGGGTACTACAAATTTTATGTTTTTTTTAAATTAATAGTATTTTTAATTGGATATATCTTTAAAATTGCATCACTACTTATGTATGTCACATAACTTCTAAAAATATTTTTTTAATGAATGAGATATAGAACATTCTTATATATTTTTTAAAGAAGTATAAATAAATAGACTAAAAACTCTCTCTCATATATATCTACATACCAACACACATACACATACACATACATATGTATATATGAAAAATATGAAGACATCATTTGAAGAAAATAAAAATAAAAAAACCTTAACTTATTTGAAAAATAAAATAAAAGGTATATGACTAGAAAGTTAAGAAGCAACTACTTGATTTGGTAGTTATTTCATAAAATCTTATTGTAAAATGCATATGGTTGATGAGGATGAAGTTTGAACTTATTTTCTTATGTTGAAAATACAAATTTAGGAATAAAAAGGAACCTCCAACCTTTAGGCTTTGGGTAGAATTTTTTTGAAGTTTTAAATTTAAGGTATTATTCTTTGTAAGATAGAGTCCATACACATTTTACTTAGCATATACATGCCTTTTACAAAATCTCTTCTTTTTTTTTGTCATTCAATGGTCCCCCATCTTGGTGTGCTTAAAGAGGCAATATAGTTACGAAGACTTTATTTAGATATTGTTTTTGATAGTAGGGTGGTTAAAATTGAATGTTGTAATCAAAATGCTATTTGATTGAAAAAGCATTTCACGTATTATGCTCGTACAAATCATGTTAATGTATAGGAATATTTTGTTTGTGATATCATAGGCAATGATAAGGTCATGTTATAGAAGGTTGACACTTAGGATAATGTTGTAGATTCTCTCAAGAAGCCATTGAGCATGGATAATTTTTCTAGTGTCGGAAGGCCACGAGCCTTGGATTATGTAGTTGATTTATTTTAAAGTTCTTATGGGTGTTAATAACATGAATAATATTAAGTGAAAGAATGTTAGAAATTTGTAGTAGTTAATTGTAATCCTAATTTACTAATGTTAGATCTCCAAAAATCCTAGAATGGCTACTTGGATGCCTATGTTGTTGAGAGATACTATTCTTTTATTAAATTAATCATCCTTGTTGACATGGAATACTAGCTATAACTATAAACTCATTTTAGGTTATTTATGATGAATTAATTTAATAAAAGAATATAGTTATTCCATGTCAACACCATCCTTAGGGGGTGCACGCTAACATGGGGTACTTTGAGTCAAAGATGTCAATAATTGTGAAAATTTATTATTCTTGAAAAATATTTTTCACATTAGGAGTGGGGTTTTGAATGAAATCATATTTTGGTTGTACATTATTCTGGAAAACCATTGTGGTCTTTCTCTCTCCTCTTTCTATATATTGAAGATATGGAATTGATTTTTATATATTTATATGTATTAGATTTTTGTTGTATTGAATAAATAAGTGCATTGTTATGTGACAAAATAGTATGGTTTACTGAGTTTATAGTTTCTATATTTTCATTTACATAATAGTTAGTACATGAACACATTAATTTGTGTACACATAATTCAATATTATTACTACATCAAGTCACTTTTTTCGATAATATTATCTTTACATTAAATTTAAATTTATATACATTTGATTAAGACATTAGATATGTATATAAAAATTTATATTTAAATGGTTGCTAATTGAATAATTGTTAGTGTTTCATTTTCATGATACGTCATTATGAAAAGTCTCCCTTAATAGATGACACTGTTATAAATGTTATGAAATAAAATATTTATGATAATTTCAAACAAAAACATGAAAGATTCATTTCTATTTCTCTTTCATGTCAATGCAACTAAAATATTTTTATTTTTATCAACTAAATATATTTATTAGTGTTATCAATAAAACATATTATTTTAGAAAACATGTTAAAGATATTTTTTTATATTAATAGTAGCAAAACAAAGGTGTTGTCCCTTTAAAACAAATAACCTAAAGATAGATCAATATGTTGGGGTGAGAAATTCCTAAATAAATTGATAAATACTTACTAGCAAATGTTCATTCTTTACCAAGTCACCAAAAATTCAAAGAAAATAATGATCGCTATATCGCATGAAAAGGTTATGAAGGGGTTGCGAAATAGAGAACATTGCTATTTCGTGAAAGGTGCAAATATGAGGTTTGTGAGATACAGAAAAGGTTACATTTCGCATGTCGATGCTTTCAAGGTACTACAAAGTGATGGCGTATTTACGAAGGGTCAGTAGAGAGAAGGGTGGAGATTATTTTTGGAGGGCTCGTTCACACATGTTGATGTTTTAAAACATTTTTTGCAATTGAAACCATTAATGCCATAATGTTCATGGTAGGAGAATAGAATTATGCACAGAGGAGGATTTACTAGTTCATTGGGGATAGTGGAGTAGTAGGAAGATAGTAGGAGGAATTCAGTAAGTGATTAATCTCTTTGTCTTGTTTTCCTTTTCAGATAGCATTATGCCTAGGAAGAAGAAGGAGGTGGTAATAGGGGATACAAGGATTCATCCTCCACAATACACATTGTTAAAATTATTGCCTAGATATCAGGATGTTGGGATAAAGGGTATCTTTTCAGATAAATGGTTAGAATGTGGGGATTCTTCTATACTCATTCACGGCAGGTCAATATTCTAGTCATTCTATTCAAAAAGGAATGACAAGATCTCATTGTGTAATCCTTGGAAGTTTGATATGGCTAAGCTCATTGTGTCAAATGTATTTGTTGATGTTGAATTGATGGTGCATTAGCTGCACATTACAGGGTGGAAACTAGAATAGTGATAAATATGGATGGAACTCCCCTCTTGGTCATAACAAAAGAAATGATTCAAGAATGTTTTAGGCTGAATACTCAGGAAATTACTAAGTTGGATAGAGAGTGTTTTCCTATAGAATACGAGTGGATGGTGAATAACATGACTCTAAAAGAAGTGGCATTTTTTATGAACAGGGAAATTAATAACAAGGTGGTTAGATTGAATGGAAAAGCTCCTTTCTCTACTGATAATTTTATGTGGTTCTTTCAAAGAAAATACTGGGGTTGGGCACAAATATTGGGGGAGGGCCATAAATCCAGAATACCAATTGATCTTATGTATTTATCTATGAAGACACATCACTCCCATTTATTGCATGAATATGACATAACCTTTGAATTGGAGAGGGTTTTGAATAAAGAACTGATTGAATGGGAGAAGACAAAAAAGTGTAAACACTATTATTTAGTATGCCATATGATTTTGTTTTAGAACAATAATATCTTCTATAATTCATTAAACTTAACCACTATGGATGGTTGGGGAAACATGCTTCCAATGCAGCTATGTTGTCGAGCATGGGACAAACACAGTAAATATGTTGACTACATAACATTTCATGATAGATTAATTATGGTTTGGACTATCAATTCCATGGTCGATGGTGTAGTAAGAGTTCCCCCTTCAGTCAAAGAGTTTTTGAGGCCTAAGGAGACAAATCTTGATGAGGATTTCACACACAATTTTGCAAACACAATATTCAGAGTATATGGGTGTAGGCAAGCCCCACACAAAATACCTATCTATGTATCAAAAAGAGTTGCATTCCTGGAATTTATGTGGTAACTCCTATGGTTTGAAAAGGAAATCAATTCCCCTAGAAAGAAAGGTACTTTTATGCCTAATATAACTAGATTTATGGGATATCTTGCAGGTTTTGGAACCCTTGAGAAACTGTAGGACTACCCGAATGTTTATTGGATGGATGGTGCAAAGTCAAGATATTATGATCCAGAAGGCCACATGAGGTCTATAATAAAGGAACATAGGCATTCTTTTGATTTAAATGAAGATGTCGCAAGGAATTACAATGATTATCTGGAAGTGCTCCAAAGGTTGAACAAGGTCAAAATCCTTGTGGACATGGAGAAAGAGAGAATTTTAAGGGGATTACTCCAGTTTCATGATGAAGAAAACAATGAGGTTTATCGATGGAAATTGTGTATTCAGGATTTTGATAAGCCGAAAGGAGAGCGTGCTGCATTAAAAGAAGTAAAAACAAAGCCTCCTCCCAAAAGGTTGAGAAAATTAATTGTTATTGTTTCTGATTCAGACTCTCCTCCTCCTAGGGTTTATAAAATTGGAAGTGCGCATGTTCTTGTTTCATGTGAATTGTCAGAAGGGATAGGAGACATAGAATAGATAGCTGCAACTTTAAGGGGTATGAGACAAGATGAAGAAGTGGGCCCTTCCTCCCCACTCTCTATTTTTTAGGAAGAGATTCATGGTTATAAGGCTCAGATGCAAGGATATGAGAATCCTATGGGCCTTGGAGATGAAAGAGAGGTCATATTTACTAGATTTTTTGAGCAGGATGATTTCATTCACTCCCAGGAATTCAAGGACTTTTGGATTCAGGTAACTATGAAAGAGTTTGAAGAACATAAGTAAAGTAGATTAATGGGGGTTGAAGAATCTAAGCATGAAGAGAATTTGAATCAGATGTTAAAGGAACTAGACTTAGATAACATAAATTGCATTATGGGTGAGGCAAGAGAAATATTGAGAAAGAGTGACATTCTCTTGGTTCATGGTATGTCCCTAAGGGAAATGTTCTTACTGGATCAAGTGAGGAAACAAGATGATCCCAACTTTGTGGCAGAGCTTGATACTAAAGAAAAAATCATAGGGTCTAGTTATAACCCTAAAACAAAGACATTGGCCACATGGGTGAGCTTCAAAGGAGCCTATAAGCCTAAACTAATGGATTTCTCTAAGAATGTTGAAGGGACTAAAATTGTGTAAATAATTGAGGATACCAACCCACTTGCTTCTTGCAATGAACTAGTTTTTTGAGCCATGTTCAACACAGATCAGGTAAAGCATATGCAAAATGAATTACAAAATTCCTTAAATAGGAAGATAGAATTGAATAAGGTTATAAATGAATTATATGTCAAGCTTGCAAAAAAAGATAAGGAAATTTGGAAGCAATAAGGGAAAAAGCCAGAGCAATCTATTGTTGTCTTCCATAATGTTCAAAGTTTGTTTATCAGTAAACCACAAAAATCCTCAAAGGATGTAGAAGGTACACTCACTATCAAGTTCAAGAAAGAACTCTTGACACAAATACTCTCTATCTTGCAGAAATTTTTATCTTTGAGAGTTAATGTTGTGATTGGGAAGTGTGCTACTGTTTATGAGGGTGCTGCCACTAACTAGTACATTTGAGGCCAAATTCTGATGGCCATTTGTCAGATTTGCAATGGTCATTTTTTGATATTTTGACATATGTGTCCGTCAGTATTTTTGCGTTGCAAATTGTGATAGAAGAGCTAACCGTTAGTTTTTCGACACCCTATTCCATTGGAAACTTGCACATAAATACTAGCTTTGTTATGACATTTCTTATAGTCGACCTATCAAAATTTTGACAATCCATGTAGGTGTTCCGTCAGACACGACTGTCGGAATAGTGACAAGTGCGTATTAATTCTCTGACAAGAAGACCCATCAAAAATATAGCATGGCTGTCGTAATTAGCTGTCAAAAATAAGTAGTTTCTGACATTTTGACTGTTGGAATAGAGACAAATATGCAGCCACAATTTGACAGATAAACCTATTGATTGTATAGCATTACTATCGCAAGAGTCTATCGAAACAGAGATATCTCTGACATTGGGGCAGTCGATAGAGCGACGGTTTACCCGTCGGATATATAGCACTCCTGTCACAGTTAATTGTCAAAAGCTATTGTCTCCAGCATTGGGTCAGTCAGTCAAGCGACAGGTTTTAGTACACTCCGACAGGAAATTCCGTCAGATGTATAGCACCACCGTCGCAATAAATTTTGTAAGTGTCGAAACATCGATGGATATGCACATTAAAAATAAGAAAGCTCAAGAGACCATCATAGGTTGTCTCTTTCTTCAGTCTATATTATTGACAAAATGTTTTACCTTTCATTAGCTCATCAAATTCAGGGATTTGAAAGAATTTAATAGAATATTTTTATGACAACGTATATTTATTTAAGTTGACATTGCATGAATTTATCTACTTCGCGCACTTGTAGACTATGAGGACGGCGATACAGAAACATCTCCTCCCATGGCCTACATTACTCAAGCCATAGGAGGGGATGCTTCTTTATGGTCATCCTCGTAGTATACAAGTGTGCAAAATATATAAAGGGTATGTGCAAGATCATGAGGGGCCAAAACGTGGCGATGTGAAAACTATTCACTTTTCACTCGTCCAAAAGCGCATGAAAATGCTTGTTGACTTTTGAGTAGGCCTGGGTGTCAGTACACCTGGGAAAACTTGACACCAAAGCACAGGCCTAATCGGGTACCCGATAACTATGGCATAAATCTGAAACCCGCGAGCCCTTCTCTTCATTTCTTTCCACATTTTTTCTTTCTAAAACGGCTTGATATATCATATACCCAATATATTTTCAGGTATCTGATTTTGGCAACAACAAATTTGACTCCCAACATATTCGGTACGTAAATTTTTTGTTTATTTTGATTATTTTATTTAATTTTCATGCCAAATGTCATTTTTTTTGTTGAAATAGGGTTTTCTATTTATATTTGTAATACTATATGAAATTAGATAGAAATTTAGATTTGTTTTTTATTTAATCAGGCATGGCTGACAACAATGAAAAAAATAACCCTCCCGCACCAAATAACAATCCTGAAAACAATCCCCCATGTCAAAACCCTCGATCTTTAGAAGATTTGATACAAGATAATTTGAACACAATACGAGGTTTCCAAAACACATATCAAAATATACCTACATTAGGTCCCATGCTTGCCACACTAAATACAATTGCTGAAAATATTGACACACTCGCGCAGTAACATAATGCTGCTCTTCATTGGCGTGATGATATGCATGCCCAATTTGATGACGGGCTTGACCATGATGGGATTGCGTCCCTTAATATAACTAAGGAAGATATAGCCGCCCTTTTTGTCAATCCTAAAATCGGAATACCAGTTGACCCCAAAAAGCCCAAATTATCAATAAAATAGTGTACAAATGAAGCAATGCACACAAACTTTTGGGATCGTTGGTGGATGGTTTTTGATAAACCACCCCATAGCAATTTGGAGGTCCCATTTTATTTCATAAAAAAATTGTATGCTGAGTTTGTGCTTGGTCACCATGTTGATTATTGGAGTATGAGGCCCAATATGGGCATAGGCGGAGGAGCTCCTCAGACTAGGCCATCTGCCCAGTGCAAAAAGGCCACTACCTTTGTCCCCCCCACTGATGTCACACCCCCTCCTCGAGTGCAACATCTTGATATCATTGCAGAGGCTACCTCACAAACTATTAGGTCCATTCATTTACTGAGTGATCAGTTGATCATGCAGACTAGGTTAGTGTTGCCTCCTGGTGTGGATGATGTTGGCGCATCGACATCTCGTCAGAGTTCACATGTATGCGAGCCCCATATTTGCATTATATGCAAGAATATGTGCCTCAGACCACTTACTGATGCTGATATATCTTAGTTACATGTTATTGATGAGGAGGATATAGGAGACGCAACTACAGAGCCTACAACACCTCATGGAGCATCTACATCTCATGAGAGTGCTTAGGAGGTGTACGCAGAGCCATTGACTCCTGTTGATATGGTAAGAGTAAACATTATAAATAAATTTGTCACATGACTTATTTAATTTAAAAATAATTTATTTATTTAGATTAGTTTTAATGATTGCATGCACTTATGTATATATATTTTTTCCATTTATGTCCAGTTGATGACATAGGAGGAGGTGAGATAGGTGGATGAGTCCACACTTTCGGCCATTTCATTTGGCCTTGATGACTATACGGTATATTATAAATTATGTACCCATTAGTTATTTTTTATATCATTTGGTGTACATGCTTAAATCTCTATCAATTAGAGCAATAAAATTCATACATTTACTTATATATTGTCATCTAATTGTGTTCTTGCAGGCTACAGCCGATGTCAGTGGGGGGCACGAGGGGGTTCATTCATCAGGTGTCGACAAAGGAAAGGTAGTTAATTGTTTAAGATTAATTATGCATGCACATGTATGCCACTTGTGTGTAGTAATAAATATTTTACTTGCAATTTATTGTATAGGGTGTGGCTATTGATGATGTCCCGATAGCAATTTGGCAGCGTAGGGTTACAGGCATCTCGATTTGGAGTGATAGCCTAATTGTACGTAGACTTTTACATATTGTTATTTGTATTTTGTAACCAAGGTTGCTATGATGAAGTACATTTATATATAATTGACAATCTTTTTACTCTCATAGGTTACTCCAAGTGTGAGGGAGGGACCACAAGAATCTTTCGTATCTTTGTTGACCCAGCCCACTATTCCAGAGGAGGGATCATTAGATGTAAGTTTTAATTTTAGTTCAATCAATTTGTAATTTTATTATGCTATCATCCTATTTTGTATATTTATTACTCTATGTTGCACCACTCTACTAATCTCATTATTGCAAATATATATTTATAGGTCACAGTTGGTATTGTTGGCATGGTCCCTTCGCTACCCAGGACTTATGCTAGGACACTTGATCATGGTAGGTGACTGAGAGACTAGGTACAGATATTTGTATTCAGTTATAATTTTAATTAAAATATTGATTTTGTAGACATTTTGAAATGGCATGTGCCATATTTGTATATGGACATACTTTTGATACATTTGATACTTTGTATATATAGAACATGTTCATTTATATGTTATATTTGCATCATCTTTTGTATATACATATTTATTATTCATGTTTATGGAATTGAATGGTGAAGTTATATCTTGACTATGATTATCATTATGATTTAAATTATATATTGTTGAAGTTACATTTGTTTTTCTTTACTCTGGAATACCCTGTTCATGGAGCTTATTATGTTTGAGGTTTAACTTCTATAGATTTCCTATGTTCTTATGTTTCATACCATTATATATACTCACTTGAGCCACTTAGTACCACATTGTTTTAATACTATGTATATACTCACTGTGTATATAACTCATCATATTGGGGTCACTTGAGCCACGGAAGATCGTTGCCCAATCGTGCTTAGTGCACCTTGGGGTCACTTGGATCGAGCGTGGTCGCAAGCGTTCCAGTGACTCCATGGGTGAAATGAGGTTGTCACTGGCGTTTACCCAACCAACCAAAGCTGATGGAGCAAACGGTTTGATACAATCTTAGACGATTTGAAAGATACGCTGCTGAGCCACTTTCAACTGACCCTCACTGCAAGTTTTGGCATCGATTGAGATCGTCTTGCCAAATGCAAATGAAGTTGAATCACCCAAAACTGAGAGAGGTTATTATAGACCTCAGAAACATGATCTTGTAGCCCCTGATGGTTTGTTGATACCTCTCACAAGCTCCGATATACGAGCCATGGAAGATCGCTACCCAATCGTGCTTAGTGCACCTTGGGGTCACTTGGGTCGAGCGTGGTCGCGAGCATTCTTGTGACTCCGTGGGCCGAATGGGGTTGTCACTAGCATTTACCCAGCCAACCAGAGCTGATGGAGTAGACGGTTCAATGCCAAGTCAGACAGTTTGAAAGATACGCTGCTGAGCCACTTTCAACTGACCCTCACTGCAAGTTTTAGCATCAATTGAGATCACCTTGCCAAATGCAAACGAAGTTGAATCACCCAAAATTGAGAGAGGTTATAGTAGACCTCAAAAACATGATCTCGTAGCCCTTGATGATTTGTCAATACCTCTCATGAGCTCCAAGATACGAGCCCCGTAAGATCACTAGCCAATTGTGCTTAGTGCACCTTGGGGGCACTTGGGTCGAGCGTGGTCGCGAGCTTTCCTGTGACTCTGTGGGTGGAATGGGGTTGTCATTGGTGTTTACCCAGCCAACTGAAGCCGATGGAGCAAATGGTTTGATGCCAGGTCAGACGGTTTGAAAGATATGCTGCTGAGCCACTTTCAACTAACCCTCACTGCAAATTTTGGCATCGACTAAGATCGACTTTCCAAATGTAAATGAAGTCAAATCGCCCAAAACTAAGAGAGGTTATAGTAGACCTCAGAAATACAATCTTGTAGCACTTGACAGTTTGTCGATACCTCTCACGAGCTCTGAGATACAAGCCCCGAAAGATCATTGCCCAATCGTGCTTAGTGCACCTTGGGGTCACTTGGGTCGAGCGTGGTCACGAGCTTTCCCGTGACTCTGTGGGTAGAACAGGGTTGTCACTGACATTTACCCAGCTAATTGGAGCTGATGGAGCAGACGGTTCGATGCTAGGTCGAACAGTTTGAAAGATACCCTACTGAGCCACTTTCAACTGACCCTCACTGCAAGTTTTGGCATCGACTGAGATCGCCTTGCCAAATGCAAATGAAGTGGAATCACCCAAAACTGAGAGAGGTTATTATAGACCTCAGAAACACAATCCTGTAGCACTTGATGGTTTGTTGATACCTCTCACAAGCTCTGAGATATGAGCCACGGAAGATCGCTGCCCTATCGTGCTTAGTGCACCTTGGGGTCACTTGGGTTGAGCGTGGTCGCGAGCGTTCTTGTGACTTCGTGGGTGGAACGGGGTTGTCACTAGGATTTACCCAGCCAACGGAGTTGACGGATTAGATGGTTCAATGCCAGGTCAAACGGTTTGAAATATACGCTGTTGAGCCGCTTTCAACTGACCCTCACTACAAGTTTTGACATCGACTGAGATCGCCTTGCCAAATGCAAACGAATTCGAATCGCCCAAAATCGAGAGAGGTTATTGTAGACCTTAGAAACATGATCCTATATCACTTGATGGTTTTTTGATACCTCTCATGAGCTCTGAGATACGAGCCATGAAAGATCACTACCCAATCATGCTTAGTGCACCTTGGGGTCACTTGGGTTGAGCGTGGTTGCGAGCGTTCCCGTGACTCTGGGGTTTTCACTGGCATTTACTTGGCCAACCGAAGCTGATGGAGTAGATAGTTCGATGCCAGGTCGGACAGTTTGAAAGATATGTTGTTGAGCTGCTTTCAACTAACCCTCACTGCAAGTTATGGCATTGACTGAGATCGCCTTGCCAAATGCAAAAGAAGTCGAATCACCCAAAACTGAGAGAGGTTATTGTAGACCTTGGAAACATGATCCTGTAGCCCTTGAAAATTTTTCAATATCTCTCATGAGCTTTGAGATACAAGCCCCAGAAGATCGCTACCCAATCGTGCTTAGTGCACGTTGGGGTCACTTGGGTTGAGCGTGGTCGCGAGCGTTCCGGTGATTCCGTGGGTGGAACAGGGTTGTCACTGGTGTTTACTCGGCCAACTGGAGCTGATGGAGTAGACGGTTTGAAAGATATGCTACTGAGCCGCTTTCAACTAACCCTCACTGCAAGTTTTGGCATCGACTGAGATTGCCCTGCCAAATGCAAACGAAGTTGAATCACCCAAAACTGAGAGAGGTTATTGTAGACCTCAAAAACACAATCTCGTAGCCCCTGAAAATTTTTTGATACCTCTCACAAGCTCTGAGATACGAGCCCCAGAAGATCACTGCCCAATCGTGCTTAGTGCACCTTGGGGTCACTTGGGTCGAGCATGGTCGCGAGCGTTCCCGTGATTTCATGGGTGGAACGGGGTTGTCACTAGTGTTTACCCAGCTAACCAAAGCTGATGGAGTAGATGGTTCAATGCTAGGTCGAACAGTTTGAAACATACATTGCTAAGCCACTTTCAACTGACCCTCACTGCAAATTTTGGCATCGACTGAGATTGCCCTACCAAATGCAAATGAAGTCGAATCACCCAAAACTGAGAGAGGTTATTGTAGACCTTAGAAACATGATCTCATAACCCCTAACAGTTTGTTGACATATCTCATGAGCTCCGAGATACGAGCCCCGGAAGATCGCTGCCCAATCATGCTAAGTGCACCTTAGGGTCACTTGGGTCGAGCGTGGTCGCGAGCATTCTTGTGACTCCGTGGGTGGAATGGGGTTGTCACTGGTATTTACCCGACCAACTAGAGCCAATGGAGTAGACAGTTTGATGCCAAGGCTGGTGGTTTGAAAGATACGTTGCTGAGCCGCTCTCAACTGACCCTCACTACAAGTTTTGGCATCGACTGAGATTGCTCTACCAAATGCAAATGAAGTTGAATCACCCAAAACTGAGAGAGGTTATTGTAGACCTCAGAAACATGATCCCATAGCCCCTGATGATTTTTTGATACCTCTCACGAGCTCTGACATACGAGCCCTAAAAGATCGCTGCCCAATCATGCTTAGTGCACCTCGGGGTCACTTGGGTCGAGCATGGTCGTGAGCATTCTCGTGACTCCGTCGGCGGAACGGGGTTGTCGCTGGCATTTACCTGGCCAACCGGAGCCAATGGAGTAGACGATTCGATGTCAGGTCAGATAGTTTGAAATATATGTTGTTGAGCCGCTTTCAACTGACTATTAGTGGTATGTTTGAAATTTGAACTGTGAAACTAATCATGATTAAGCTTGTGAAATTTCAACTGTGAAGCTTATTATGTTTGAGGTTTAACTTTTATAGATTGTTTGAAATGATAAAAAATAATATCCTTAAAGCATTATAAACAACAATCAAACATGTAAGAATTCAAACCATGCAAATGACATGTAAGATCCCTTCTTGGCACTATTGGCCACCCATACATGATTTTGGTCATAAGTCCTTATCAAGAGTTTTAGGACATTTAACTTTTAAATCAAATTGATTGTTACAAATTGCCATTATAGGCTTCAAAAGATCTCAATTACCATTAAGGATCCTTTTGTCCTTCTATCTCTGATTGGATCCATGGTGACCGTCGGTGTCTTCATAGGTGCTCCTGCACAAGTTACAATCCACATACAAAACCAAGTTTATTGACTCAAAATACAATCTAAGAAAGGTGAAATTAATGTATTGAAATTAAGCTTAACAAACTTAGAAAACAATGCACTAAGTTAACTTATTACCTAGTCAAGTGTTCCTGAAGGGTCATCTCTTTGCTTCAAGGTCTCCAATAGTGCTTCATGATTAGCAGTACTAATAGTCCAAAGTTCTTTTGTCTTTGGTCTTCCTTGATGCTCTGACAACTTGACATTTGTTGCTATAACAAGGTGTGAATACATGAGAATAGTTTTGTGCTTCTCATAGTCTTCAAATGCGGGAATTCCATTCTTTCTAATCATGTATGTTTGTAGCCATGTTCCCGCAACAACAACTGAACCAGTAGGATATGTGAACCCATCACCATCTGTCATTGGTTGTACAAGCTTATGTTTACCTTGTACACAACATGCTAACCAATAATCTAACCTCTCATCATTCCCCTACGGTGCAACCAATGCAAAAACATTTCCTAGCTTCAGAAGATCTGAAAGATGGTCATAGTCAACTAAAGTGTCCATGTCATCATTTCTTATAGAGAGTGTCAAAGATAAAGGAGTTAGATACTATGGAACCCATGTATCCACCCACTCACTTGACTTGCAATGATCCCAATCATATTGAAAACACATGGGGCAAAAACAAGCCAACTCTCGTGTCCAAATGGTCCATGTACTACTATTGGAGCTTCAGAATGAATGCATTTTTTAAGAGTCTTTCACTATTTGACAATCCAATCTATCTCCTATAGTTCCCTCCTCAACCAACCAAAAGAATCTATGCACTGTAGAATAAAGAGTCCCCCCCTGTGACAATGCTAAAGTACACCAATCAACAATAGAACGAGCATCAAGAAGTACAACACTTGGAATCCTCAATTGCTCCTTAACTAGAGCTCTCTTCACGCACGCACCTGCTCTGTCATGCTCCCCTTTCCCATGCCCTGACTCAAAAAAACTCCAAATATGAGGTACACCTCTCTCCACATGCATTCTACACAACCAATAAAACATTCTGGCATTCTTAAATTGACTGGTGCAATTATCTGACCAAATGAGATGCCTATCCATAGCAATACCATTTTCCTGCAAGAAGTCGGAATAGTTCTAGAAACAATGTTGAACAAACTCATGAGAGTGAGACTTGTTGTCGCTCATATAAAAATGGTACTCTCTGATTATCTTTTTCTCATCTTTTGTGCTATCAGGGGAATGTCTATATGTGATGTGTACAAAAATAGCAACCTGAATGGAATTGTAATATTGAGCTTGAGTCTCATTTTGGGGCTGCAATGTATAGTTCTCCGCAAAGTCTACAACGGATATAATAGTTCCAATGGGGAAAGTGTCCTTACATGTCCTGAATTGTTGATCCAACCATTGAGACATGTGACTATGCCTTGCATACAAAAGATTTGTCTTGAAATCTGAGATAAAATCAACAACATTGTATTCTTTTGCAACTAACTCACATCTAGAGCCTTCACCTCCACTCTTCAATGTATATTTCACTATTTCATATAACTTTTTTTGGACGAGTTTCTTTCCAAAATTGTGTTTGAAACCCTCATGAAAACATGTTCTAAACTTGGACAAGCCACCACATTCTGAGCACTTGGCATTTAAGCAATCTTTTTTATAAAATAAACAACCATCATCTCTATGACATAAAAATTGATCTAGCAAGTCTCTTGATGATTTGGGAAGACCACTTGCACCACAATCCTCTAGCATTTCATTAGTATGCAAATTAGAATGAATGGACCGTAATAATTCATGATGCATTGAAAACTCAACATGATATTTGCAACAACATGTATTCTGAATCTTAAGGGGTACACAATAAAATGGCTTCATGGATTCAAAAGACCTTTGTGATATTTTCAATGATGGATGTGTCTCACAAAATTTTTTATACAACATTGTTTGACTTACCTCCACATAATGTTTAGGATGTGGAGTGCGGTCTCGATTGCCAACTCTCAACTTCAAGACATCCTTCACATTTGGTGACACTTGAGTTAGCATCCCAAAATTGTTGAATTTCATCCTTGACAACATCTGTTAGCTTCTTATCTAAACGTCAAAGTCTCCCACCATAAGCCCATGTATCAATTTGAAGCGGATCATCAAGTCTTTCTCTTCTTGCAAGTGCTCTACCCAAAGTTTTACGATCTATATTGAAGTCAACACAAGTTTGTCTCATCAAATGAGCCTTTCTCAACTGATGACTTACTAAGGAGGTTGTAATAATCCTCCGAGCAACTCTCTTGTCTTTTTCTCTGCTAGTCTTCCCAATGCTATTGAGAGCATTGAAAAGATTCTTCACAACAATGGCATTTCTCTCCATTTTCTTGTTCACACGAATCTTCAATTTCACAAGCACAAGTCTCATCTTTTGCATCTTTAACAATTGCACAAAAATTTGACATTGCTCAACCAATGTCTTGTTTCCAAAAACTTGATCATAAAGTCTTGAAGCCCACAACCTAATGGTTCTATGTGGCCTCTTTCCTTCCCAATTATTGATAATGTTCTCCTCAATTTCAATTAACCATTTAGGTCTTCCTGAAAGCCCTGAATTTGAAGTTTGATTATCTTTATTGCAAGGGATTTCATTTCACATATAATTTGGATATGTGTAATGTTCATGTGGTTCTTGTGCAACATTTTCATTCCCCAAGTCTACATTTTCAATCTCCATCTGTACATTTTCAAATTCAACATCCTCTTCACTTACAACTACATTTATGAGGTCTGATTGATTAATGTTTAACATGCCTTTTCTCCTTCTTCGGTGATTTTCCTTATCTTTTTCCCTATATGCTTGAATTTCTTCATCCATCAGCTTCCTCTTGCGTTTAGCCTTTCAACAACTGTTGCTTCCCATGGTGAGACCACAAGTCGACAAAAATCAAACAATGGGCCCCAAATCACTTTTTTTTTTTCTGTAATGCGTGAAAAAAGTATAAAATCTCATGATTGTCTGGTCTGTGGGGACAGGGAATATTTTGGCCAAATATTACCTGTCCAAAATCAGGTATCTGATTTCATATTGGGTACCTGATATTCTCAAGCAGATAAAAACGGGTGGGGGCAAATGAAAAAAATTGAACTTTTACATATATTAATATATATATATATATATATATATATATATATATATATATATATATATATATATATATATATATATATATATATATATAAAAGAGGCATATGATATATATAATGTATATATTATATATATACTAATGTATTATAATATACTAATGTATTATATGTACTAATATATTATATACTAATGTATATAATATATATATATATATATATAATACATATACTAATGTATACTAATATATTATATATAATATTACCTTTTAGCTATTATTTTTTTCTCATTTTTCCTGTATGATGCTTTTGTATACGAATTGCAGATATTCTCTCAGAAACTATTTGAGGAAGATACAGTAGCCGATCTACGTCCTTTGGATAAAAAAGATGATCTGTAAAACTTAACCTAAAAATTCAGTTCTGCTAACAAAAATGTCTAATCATGTAGCAAGGTACAGAAGCGCAGGAAAGGTGTAACAAATTAATATGCAAATATTTTTGTCCATAACAGTATTTTTTGCATTTATTATGATATTGATCCGATTTGATGCACCTTCACTATTTGATCGATCCCTTCCCTTGCATTTCACTTGGTTTGCTCATTTTGGACATCATAGGCTAGGATTTGACAGTGGATATGACCTTGGTACTATCGGTTTTAATGATAAATTTTACCTTTTAGCTATTATTTTTTTGTCATTTTTCCTGTATGATGCTTTTGTATACGAATTGTGGATATTCTATGGGAAACTTTTCATTTTTTACTGTAGGATTCCTTTGTATACAAATTTTGGAGAATCTCTTGCAGAAATATGGAAATTATAATCTTCCCCCTAGAGCATACATTAATGAAGTTCTTCGTGCCTTAGTAGAGGAAACCAACTGGTTTGTTGAAGCTTACGGTACTACATACAGAAATGTGGTATGTGTCAAAAGGGGTCATGGGGACTACCTAGGGGTCCTAGTACACCTTATTACGTGTTAGGACACACTTAAGACTCCTTAAGACACAATTGAGCGTTCCAATATGTCAAAAGGGGTCATGGGGACTCCCTAGGGCTCCTAACGTGTGATAAGGCATACTAGGACCCCTAGGGAGGCCCCATGACCCCTTTTACAACATTCAAAAGCTCAAGTGTGTCCGAAGGGGTCCTAAGACACCTTAAGACACACATGAGCGTTCCAATGTGTCAAAAGGGGTCATGGGGACTCCCTAGGGGTCCTAACACGTGATAAGGCATACTAGGACCCCTAGGGAGTCCCCATGACCCCTTTTGACACATTTGAATGCTCAAGTGTGTTCAAAGGGGTCCTAAGACCCCTTAAGACACACTTGAGCGTTCCAATGTGTCAAAAGGGGTCATGGGGACTCCCTAGGGGTCCTAACACGTGATGAGGCTTACTAGGACCCCTAAGGAGTCCCCATGACCCCTTTTGACATATTCAAATGCTCAAGTGTGTCTGAAGGGGTCCTAAGACCCCTTAAGACACACTTGAGTGTTCAAATGTGTCAAAAGGTGTCATGGGGACTTCCTAGGGGTCCTAACGCATGATAAGGCATACTAGGACCCCTAAGGAGTCCCCATGACCCCTTTTGACACATTTGAATGCTCACGTGTGTCTTAAGGGGTCTTAGGACCCCTTAAGACACACCTGAGCATTCAAATGTGTCAAAAGGGGTCATGGGGACTTCCTAGGGGTCCTAACATGTGATAAGGCATACTACGACCCCTAGGGAGTCCCCATGACCCCTTTTGACACATTTGAACACTCAAGTGTGTCCGAAGGGGTCCTAAGACCTCTTAAGACACACTTGAGTGTTTGAATGTGTCAAAAGGGGTCATGGGGAATCCTCGGGGGTCCTAACGCATGATAAGGCATACTACGACCCCTAGGGAGTCCCCATGACCCCTTTTGACATATTTGAACGCTCAAGTGTGTCCGAAGGGGTCCTAAGAGCCCTTAAGACACACTTGAGTGTTCCAATGTGTCAAAAGGGGTCATGGGGAGTCCTCATGACCCCTTTTGACACATTTGAATGCTCAAGTGTGTTCGAAGGGGTCCTAAGACCCCTTAAGACACACTTGAGTGTTCCAATGTGTCAAAAGGGGTCATGGGGACTCCCTAGGGGTCCTAATGAGTGATAAGGCGTACTAGGACCCCTAGGGAGTCCCCATGACCCCTTTTGACACATTCGAATGCTCAAGTGTGTCCGAAGGGGTCCTGAGCATATTTACGATTGTGTCTTAACAATTATATGATCATAAGTGTTAATTTACGATTGTGAAAGCATATTTGTGAGAATGGTCTGCGAGTGCTAGGTTCTCTATGAAAGCATATTTGTGAGAATAGTTTGCGAATGGATACTCCAATTCATTTGAGATGCACTACCTTGGAGGACTAGAAGGCCTTTTTGGGCCTAGTCATAGCCCCAATCTTGGCGTCTGTTGCTAGGGATTTGGGAGCCTTCACCAAGGAGGCTATAAGGATGGTGCTCGGACATGAATTTTTGGAGAGTGAAAATAGGTATAGAGTCGCCACTGACATTTCATCTCGGTTCTTGGCATCTCTATTGGACCTAGGGGGGAAAAGGTGGATATTATCATGCTTCTGAGGAAAGTTTTCAAAGAAGAGTACCTCGACGATGATGTGCATGTTGTCATATTTTTAGAAATTGGGGTTGAAATTCCTTGGACAAATGATTTGCCTAAGATTCTACAACCAGGAGTAAATATTCCCAGGCAACCATTTATACTGAACCTTGATGCTGAGCAGCTCACGCGTCATTGGAAGTGGGCACAGATTGGGAGGGATTTCATTCGGAAGTGGCACCTACTGGAAGAACCCAAGGACTATCAATGGCTAGATGAATTCTTCAAGATTATCCTCTCGTTAGACTTCCACACAGAAGGAAGGGAGCCTTGGCCAAATAGTCCCTAAGTCTACCTAGTCTCTAGTCCCTCTATTGTGTCTCCCTCTAGTGGTAGTAGCTTACCAGGGTTTTTGAAATGATATAAATTATAAATTGTAATCACGTATGTTGAAAAATATAATATGAAAATATTTTAAGAAATTTGAAGTGCTACTACTTTTCTTTTTTGTTTTGATTATAAGAATCATTAATAGATATGGTCTATGGACATATTTGAATTGTAATGAAATTTTGCCTTATATAACATAAAAAATTTGCGTTGCGCTTTTGTTTCGTGTAATATTTTAGTGTTTCCAAACTTTATCATTTAATGGTGAATGGTTCAAATTTCATGGATAAGCTATTCTAAGTTAATATAGTTAATGATTAATATTCATTATTGTGTATTAAATTATTAATATTTTAAAATCATGACAATCCTTGGATTATGAGAGATGAATGGTTGGAGTTGTATTTTGAAAGTACTATGGGTTTCAAAAAGCTTTTCTGAAAACTCACTCCAAAAATGTGATACGTTGACGTGTAATTCAATGAATAGATTACATGGTATGTTTTAGAAAGATTACGTGACACGTAGTATGTTTTAGAAAGATTACGTGACACGTATAGTATAATTATATACCATTACATTTAAAGAAAGGTTTTTAACATTAGAGGTAAAAAGAACTATTGAACCATCATCGTCGTCCAAAGATTTCAAGACAGTAATTTGTGAGAGCCTTAGTCATTCTAAGCCGTTCTAACTTCTATCTATCCAGATTTCAAAGTTTAATTTCGGGTAAGATATCTAGCCTGATGCGTCCCGATTTTGTAATGTCAAAAATTTAGTTTAACTTGATTTTGAAATTTTGATTCTTGCATGTACAACTGGGGTTTTCTTAAATAGTTAGTTACTTTTGTGATTTTGTTAGTAAATATCTATGAATCTATGTTTTTTCATTCTTCTGAAGAACAATGGGGAAAGCAAAAACTCAAGGCCAAGGGAAAGTAGATCGGAAAACTTTAATAGACTATAGAAAACTAGTAGAAATCTCTGGTTTCAATGATGAGTATCACGATGTTTATGATCCTGTTATCAACGGTGAAAGGAGAGTTATAACAATTAAACATGCATTGCGCAGTAAGGCAATTGGGCCAAAGAGGCCTGATTTTATAAAATTCAACCCGGTGATAGGTGCAAAAACCAATAAAGTTGCTTCATGGGATGTTGGTTTGGGTTACATGCTATTACCCAAAATTTTCCCTTGCCCAGAAATTGTCTTGATTTGTGCAAAAAATTATGATGAAGAAAGAAAAGCAATTGTGAATAAAAAAAATCAGGAAGAAATTTTATCAATAACCCAGGAAGAATTTCTCAATTTGCTAAACCTAGGGTTTAACCGACAAAACTATAATGTCCATATTGAAGTGGGATTGTTGGCAGAGCAATATGAGGCAATCCCACCAATCACAAAAGATTCATTTATAAAGGGTCTAATAGTTGCAGAGGAAAAGGCTTCATTGGGTGAGAACCATAAGCCTCCTTATGATTTTAACATTTTTGTGCCATGGGTTCAGGATACTATATCCTCGCTAGCATTTTGCCTAGGACTAGAAAACAATAGGGAAGTGGGTGCCAGCATTCTTCAATTCATTTGGGATATCCATTGTGTCAATGAACCAGTAAGATATAATTTTGTTGGACACATGGTTCAATTGATGCAAGAACAATTAGCATTGATTAAAAGAGGCAATTCTAATACATTTAGGTTCACAACCTACTTGTGCTATCTTCTGCTAGCCAAGAATGCTGCAATATTAATGAGCAATGGCAACAAGCTTGAAATTTAGAGGGGGGCAGGTACTCCAATATATAATTGGACACCTCAGATAAGAATGTATGATAATAGAAGTAATTATAGTAATTTTGTAGACTTCTTTTTGGCACCATTGTACAAAAAAATAACAAGCACTCCAATGGCCAAATTGTCTGCTTCATGTAGGGATTGCATCCAACTTGGAAGCATAATTCAATTGGTTGATTGGTACTTAATGGAAGAATACACTATACTAAGGTTTTATGGGTCAGAACTGCAACCCCACAAACTTCCAATGCATGTGACAGATAGGGTGTTTGTAGTAGAATATGTAGTACAACTAGAGAGCACAAATAGACTCTTCACTAGCCAACTGAAGAAGAGCATATTCCCTTCCTTACCTTTCTCAATTAGAGGGTTAACATTTGAGAGAAAGGCATTCAAAGTGGAAAAATTTTTTATAGATATTTTTCAATTTGATTTAGAGTGGTATTGGAAGTATGATCCACTCAACGTCATTCAAACAATGCTTGTTTCTAATAAGAACTTTGCAAACTTATTTCAACATGAAAGTAAACCATTGCTAGAGAAGTTGAAAAACAAAGGATAGCTGGGATGACATTACAAAAGAGATGGAGAAAGTTTATGGTGAGGAAAAAATTTTAGTTGAACAGTTGTCATCACAAATTATGACAACAATAGACCAGGGCATTGTACAGTCTAGGATGTCCTACAATTTCTACGAAAAAGCTGCTCAGCCATCAAACATAAAAATAGCAAAGAGAATAGCAGAAGCTTGTAAGGGTAGAAAATGGACTAGAACGAAAATGGATGATTTTTGGAGTATGAGAAAGGATCTTGGTGAACCAAAGACCAGTGAAGATCTAGATGAAATAGATGAGGATATAGAGTTTAGCAAATTGTGGAATTTGGAGCATCCTAACATGGCATACGACATTGAGGATGAATATCCAGACACTGAGGATGATAATCCACCAATTGCATTTACTCCAAGGACTGGGAGTCAAAGTGGAACCAGCGAGGACCAGAAAAAAGTATATAGCAAAGGGGCAATCATTGTGGAAAAAATGGGTTATAAAGGTGGTGGTTTGGGTCCCACATGAGAAGGTGTCTGGAATACAATTGAGACAGAAAAAACTGCTTATGATCATGGTGCAGGCCTTGGGTCTGGTAGTGGCATTGGTGCCAGTGGGAGTGGCCAACTTATACAACAAATTCCCTCTGTAAAGAGGGAACTAGAATCTACACAGAATCCCATAGAAGAAGATAGTGTCAAGAAGCAAAAGCTTTCCGCTTCTAGAACACCGACAATAATGACATTCGATCCTAAAGAATTGTTTGCAGTTTCAGGTTTAGCAAAACCCTCTAGAAATTTAAATCCTCAAAGAGCATTAGTTAGATCAACATGCATTGAAATCTCTGCCTCTGGACCACCTTTCAAATATTCAAATCCTTCTGCAACACCAGATTTTCATTTCAAAGATTTCTATAATAAATTTGTAGAAACAAGAACCAAGAATAAGGAAATAAAGAAGACAATGCATACTCGTGCCCTTAATGCAGCTATAGAGGAACAACCTGCATCCAATAGGTTTTTACCAACATATGACCTAAAAAGAGATATGATGGATTTCATGGTTGTTATTCCACCAAAAAAAGATGGAAACCCACCAGAGAGTCAGATAGATCCATCTAAATTTCAAGTTAGCACTCTCCAAATGGATTTTTCAAAAGTTAAAAATGTGGACAAAATCAATGTGTCAAAGTCTACAAACCAAGTGGTCTACAGTGCACTGCTAAAGCTGGAAAGAGAGAAAAGCAAGCTCGAGAAAAATATAGAAAAGTTACAAGCAGACATTGGCAATGAAAAAGCAAAGAGGAAAGCTTCAGAGAATAGTTTGAAAGAATTACAAAAAAAGATTAAAAAATTGACCTTTACATCAGCAGATACAAAGCAGGAACATGCAGAGGTAGTAGTGAAGGAATAGGAGCAGGCAAAGCTGAAGGAACTGAGAGGAAAATTGGCAGAAATTAGTAAAAAACTAGAGGAAGAAAGAGTCAGTTCAGAAAAGTTAGTTAAAACTATGGAGAGTAATGTTGTCTCCAACCAGGAATTGCAAAAGCAATTGGACTCTCACATGGATAAAACCAATCATTGGGAACACAAAGCAGTGGAAGAGAAAATGAATTGTGAAAAAATGGTAGAAGAACTAAAGAATGCCAATAATACAATTCAAACTTTAACAAATACTAGTAATAATTTAGTGAAGATTGCAAAAGAACACATTTGGGGCCAAATATTGGTGATGTGTAATAGGTTGTATGAGTGGTTTGAAATGCTTCAAAGTATGAGAGTATGTTATTTGAAGTTCCATAAGAACATTGAACAAAACATGGATGTTGTCAAGAAAGAAAAGGAAGCAAAAGATATTATGCAACAAATATACAGTAAGAGTGATAGTTATCTATCAAACAAGGGAATTAGCAACTGCCTTGATGCCTCAGTAAAAGTATCAAGTATCATTCAAAAATGTGAGAAGCTACAGGAAGCATAGGAATTGGATGACAAAGCTAAGTAGAAGATCACAAAGATGGAACAAAGGAAAGAGAATATGGAAAGTCTTGGTTTGCATAAGGAATTTGATGCAAATAACTTCATTGGAAGAGAAAATTACAAAATAAGGTTTCAAGACAAAATAAATATTGATTTACGCTTTCTTCCTACAGACATATCTCTTAATACATTCATGGATTTCATCAAACTAGTGAGAACTTTGAATGGAGTTTTAGAAGTAATAGTGATGTCAAGTCACACTTCCAAATATGAATTGCTAATGAAGTTGCAGGAGTGTGACTGTATGAACCAAATTGTTCTACCATTAGAGGATGTTTGGACTGGCCTACAAAGATTTCTCTGAATTTTGAACTACTGTAAATTGTAATATATTTCAAATGAATACAAAACAAATTTTCCTCTATCTAATTTTCATGTTTTCCAATTCAATGTATGTTTAGTTACTCTATTTTATTTAGTTATTCTTAGTTGATTTACTCTGTTATATGCTATTGGAATACAAAATTTCATTCAGGAATTTCAAATTCAAATATGAATGAATGATCATTGATGATACGATACAAACTACACTCTACAGTAATAATACTCTTTGTTCTCAAATTTTAATGATGAAACATAATACATTCTTTCTTTTCTAAAATGAACATTGAATGATAGGATATAGTAGTTAATAAGTTCAAAAAATACCTATTGATTGCTACTGCTAATTTAGCAGAAATTTCCTAAATTTTCCAATTCATCTCTAAGTCATCATCATCATCCAATTCTGGTATTCCGATTTCTTCATTGTTCTCTTCATTTTCATTTGTGTCTTCTTCACTCTGACCTCCACTTCTGTGACTCCCATCACCACCTGTACTTGTCCCAGTCCCACTCAGAGTCGCTGTCAGACTTAGAGATTGGTTAATGGTGTTGCCCAACCCTCTTCTTTTGCATCTTTTCTTCCAGATTTCCATTTCTTTTTTATAAGGAAAAGTATTGACATCATACCTAGATGTGTAGACCCTCAAGCATGTTTCCAAATTCTTGTCTAGTTTTTTTCTTAGCTTTGATTTTAGGAAGCCCAAAGCACTAAAAACTCTCTCATCCTCCACTGAACCTGATATCATTGTTTGACATAGCTCAGCAAGCTTGAAGAACTCTGAAATTTCTTCACACAACATTGTGCTTTGTTTTAGTTCTGTCCAAAGCCTTGTTGTTGAGCCCTCTTCATGTGGGTTATGAATTAATTGATATTGATGCTTCATAGTCTTTGCAAAAGTGCTTGATTGTTGTCTAAGAAGACCCTCATCTAAAATTCCATTGATAGTCACTCCATTGAATTCTACAGATTTGTAATTTATCAAAGTCATCCTATTACGATAATCTTCCTTAGAGTTTAAGGTCCAATATTGAGGAAACACAATTGTCATGGCTTCAAGAAGCTGTTCATATGGGAATCAGGATCTTATTTCAGAGGAAACTTTATAGGCTATGTCCCTTGCATTACCTGCTATAGACTCGACAATCTTGGTAAACTCTTCCCTTGTAACTCTTGTAGCTCGCTTCTTTGGGGCACTGTAGTACATTGGTATTTGAAATCCCCTTACACAAACACATCAATCCCCATTTTCAACAATCTTTAAATAATTATCAGGATTGTCCAAATCAGTTAGTTTCTGCCAGCGATTAAATCTTTCATCAAATAAATTTAGGTCATTTCGATAGAGACTATCCAGAGCTTGGCATGACATTTTATGCAAGTAAGCATATTCTGCAATATACATGGCTCTTTGCTGGGCTTTTTTAATAATGAACATCATTTCTTCTAGCATGGGAAGAAGAGATGCTAAATTCAAAAGTGTCTCTATATTGCTTAACCTCTAAAGCAAGTCGCCACATCTCTTATTTTTTGCATTGTCCCAATTTTCATATATCAGTCCAATCAAAGATTGATATTTGGAAAAAACTCAGTTTGCTGGTCCTTCCAAAGAGATCCATCTGGTATCAACATCTTTAAGAAGCTTGTTTCCATTGGTAATTCCATCAGCAAAGTGTTGAAATTCCCTAAAACATTTGGGACTTTGACAAAAATATGAGTACAACTCTCTTACTAAATCAAGTCAACCTTGTTTACCAAAGGAAACTTCTTCACAAATCTAAAAGCAAGATTCATCTTGTGGTCCATACAGTGAATGTCAACAACATATGGTGAACAAGAAGCTTGCATCTTTGTGCAAAGACCATTCCTTTGACCTTGCATTACTGAAGCTCCATCCGCTCCAACACAAATCAAATTCTTCACTATTGTCAATTCATCCATACCTCCACATTCAATTAAATGGCTCTTTACTAATTGAAATAAAGTTTCCGATGTCGCATTGTCCCTCAATTTTGCAACAGTTAGTAGATGTGGTTGGCGGGCATTATTCTGTACAATATAAACATGCATGCATACCCACGATGTATTATCTATTGCCGTAACTTCGTCTAAGGACAATGCAATAAAGGTTGAATCTTTTATTTTTCTCTGTACATCCTTTATTTCAACCTAGGCAATACAACTTGCCAATTCCCATCCACTGTTTATTGACCAATGAGTGACAAGATAGTTAGGAACTTTCAAAAAGTGTAACATACCACTCATTTCTGGATAGTCTGTCATTGGATGCCCTCTGCTCAAAATATGGAAAACATTACTTAATTGAACATCTTTTCCCCATTCTTCTACTTCACTTGCTTTTGCCAAAATAGCATTAATAGAACCTTGAACTTCACCAAGCTTAGTCTTAAATTTCTGAAACAAATAATATTCTTCAGCATTCCTTTTATGTTGACATTGCTCCTTTGTTTTATATCTTACCACTTTTATTTCCTTTCCATCTACAGTTGAGGTTTCGTAAACCTTACCAACATGTTTCTCTATGGTGTCTAGTTTAAGCTACAACCACTTTTCCTTTTTATACTTCCAACTACAAATCATACATCTGCATTCTACTAGCGTCTCACCTACAATTGGATTGTCCATGGGCTCAATGAATGGATACTTTTCCGCCCAATCAAATTTAAATCTCCTGGACATCTCCCATTGATGATCAATTTTTTCTTTTGATTTTCCTCTCCCTTTATTGTTACTGTTAATTGAACCATCATCATCACTGAAGTTGATCGATTCATCCTGGTACTGGTTATTTACTTGAACTTCTTCTTCAAGGTCATCTTCATCAGAGATATCAGGTTCCGCAACTTCGTCACTAGATTTATTAGGCTCCCCAATTTGTTCATTAGACTCCTGTGTAGGTTGAGCTTGTACAGGTTCCTCTGATGATGTACCTTCTTCACTTTGACCAACACTATTGCGTCTGCCCCCACCAAAGTATGAAGATATATTTCTGCATTTCGTTGGCCTCTCTTGGACATCTCCACCTTCAATAGTCCTCTTCCTTTTTAACTTTGACTATGACATCTCCAACAAATTAAGGCTGTAATAAAACACTACGGACTCATAGTCATTCCGGTTCACTACCGATCGCAATTGTGAGCTCTAAGCTCAGAATCAACTGAATTTTCATACTACTAAATCTATAGAAGTCTCCTTCTCTCTGGCATGTTTCAATAATGAAACTCATATCTCTTAAATAGGCAACTACAAGTAAATTGTTTTCATATCAGCCATCATATTTTGCCTCATAATCTCCATTGTCCAATTTGGCGAAGGGGCCGACAATTGCTTATGATAACAATTAATAATTGGTGAACCCCGCGTAATTTGAAATAATTGATTAGGCAAATAGGGTGGGAATTTGGGACACGATTATGTATGATGCATGGCAAATTGGGTCCTAGTGCAAATAAAAATTTCACTTGGGACAATGGGCCTTTGGCAAATGGTGATCCTTGATATATACACCCAATTTAATTTGTGGCCAATAAGAGTAAAATAGTAAATAGAAATATGGGTGAAGAACCCAACTACCGGATTGAAATTACATAAAAATAGTGGCGAACAATCCGACCACTATATGAGCATTTTTTTCACTAATTTCTATCCACCGATCGACACATATTCGCCAATTGGTGAATATTTGCCACTAAAAAAATCCCTAGAAGGAATAGTGTTGGTGTTAAGTTTCATTTATTATTGAATTCAATGGTTTCCAAGATGTGTTGAGGAGTTTGCTCCTTGTTTAATGTTAACTGTTCCTGCACAATCCACTCATACAATAGTGAAATGGTATGTGGAAGGGATGGTTGATAGTGTTCCTTGAGGGAAGGGGGATTGTGAAAGACTTGTTATCATTATATTGTTTATTTCCAATATGTTTGGATGTAGGGAAGACAAGGATAATGAAGGATCACTCACTAATTGCATGATAACCCAGTTTTGAAGGGTCACCGGTTGAGGGGACAGTCAAGGTCCAGATGATTGGGCCATTGGAGGACCCTATTTCTTTGTATTAATTTCTATTCAAATTGGATGCATGGATTTCTTTTGAATTATTGGCTACTATGTATCCAGTAACTGCATCCATAAATCTGCATATACTTCTCTAGGGTTGTAAGCCACTTAGGGATCAAAATAGAGAAACTAAATCAAAATCATTCTTTGTCCTATTTCCTTTTAACAAAGTCTCAACTATCAATGATATAATACATCTGACGCCCCAAGCTATCAATACAAATGACGCCTATCTAGAAGCTCACAGGCTGTCCATTTGATAACCATAGTCAACATTTCAAAAAAATGGATATCCTTGAGCACAAGCACCAATAACATCAAATAATGGAGTTAAAGCACGGGCTAGGGCACAACACCAATAGAATGCAGTCATTTTAGTGAGCATCTTAGTAATATACAATGGTGTCATTAAACGTGCTAGTAATATCAACAAACGTGAATCCAAACATTTGAAAATAGTGAGTCGATATCCTTAATTACAAGCACCAATAACATCAAATAATAGAGATAAAGCACTGGCTAGGGCACGACACTAGTAGAATGTGGCCATTTCAGAGAGCATTCATGATCAAATAAAATGCAATGCATTTAAAATTTGCAGTTGAATATGATGTCAGAGGCTTGAAAGATGAAGAAATTGCATACCTTCTCTCGTGCTCAGCTTTCGCTCCTTTTCTCTCGCTCCTTCTCTATCCAATCAAAATAAAAATGATGAGGTCGTTTCACTTTTTTTTCATCTATACCCCGAAGCTATCAGAATTCTGATGGTCTATTAAACACCCATCAGAATACCGACACCATCGGGGCCTATTACAAAAAAAAAACCAAATCCATAAAAAAAAATTACCCGTTAGAAGTATCTATCGAAATTTGGCCCCAAATGTAGTAGTGTGCCTATTGGCTGAGATGTTAAGTGGATTCAAGAAGAATAAATCTTTGTTTTTGGATCTAGCCAGAAGATTGAAGCCTTCTTCATATGAGATAACTCGCATTTGTGATGTAATTCAGAGAGACTCATATGCCCATGAGGAGATTAAAGAAACAAAATAAATTATGGATTCTATGTTTGAAGAATTAGAATATATCTTGTGTGAAGAGGGAAGGGTCGAGGAAAATATGTCATCTTTGAAATTAATCAAGCATTGGACTATCCCAGAGTTTGTAGATCCTAAGGGATGTGTGAAGAATTTTGAAGAGTGGAAGCTTGAATACTTAAATATGGTCCTGCGAATCATAGAACATTCAAAGGAAGATAGGGATTTCTCAGTCAAGAAATTCAATATTTTCTTAGATAGGATCATTGTGCTTGAGGAGAAGTTTTCTAAGTTCATAATTGAAGCTCGAGTGGTTACAGGTGGTAGATGGAAATAGAATCTCCTAATCATGCCAGATATATTACACAATCAATGGCCATCACTTGTGCAAGTTTCAGAATGGGTTAACAAGTATCTAGAACCAGTCGCTAGTATTTTAAGGGAATCAAAGAGAATCTCAAAACATAAATATACTTCAACAAACTGATGTGTTACATTTTTTGTCTTTTGTTCTAGTTTCTATTTATTTGTAATGTTTTTGTTTCTTCTTTTGGTTGATTAGGATTAGTTAGATGAAGAGGCACATAATGTAAAATAGTTGGAAGCTTGTCGCTTCCCTTTCTGGGGAAACCACAACCATTTAATATATATTAGTCTTGACTGAAAGAGGAAACTTTCTTGATTGTACTTACTTTTTTTGATGTCAATAAAATAAACCCTGTTTCATGTTCAATTAGATTTGATATGCTGTTATTGAATTTGGTCTCCTTGATGTAATCAATTTGAAGATTGGTTGTCACCTTGAAAACTTGTGTATCGTGGTTATTATTTCTGTGATATTAATCTGAGGAAAATAAGAATTAATTGTGGAGTGTTGCCCGAGTGCTTCTTATCTAATTGACTCTCTGAAAGGGATTAAATACAATCAGACAAATTGATGTTATAGACAACATCCATTTACATTAATAGGATTAGGTGATTGATGATACTGTTGAAGGTTAAGAGTATTGTCTTTCAAGGAAAGTACGTGAAGAATTTTATAAAGCTTGACTCTATGTCCAATTGGATATAGGACTGATCTTTGTAAATCAAAAGGAGTAAGGAATATTTAAAATTTAATCATTGATCTTTTTTATTTCCTGATTATCGGAGTAATTAGTGAAGGTATTTTCTTGTGAAAGTATAGAGGGATCATATTCTTGTATTTCAAATCTTTTCCATTTTGAAGTAAAAGATTGGAGACATTTTGTTTATTTCATCTTCTATAAAAAGCTCTAACTCAAAAGGTAGTTGGGGAGAAGGTTTACCTGCCTAGGTCCTATAGAAGCTAAAGAGTAGGGAATTTAAGTTGGCTTTGATTGATCATGTCAATTGGCCAAAATTCATAGGAAAACTCAAGGATAAAGCTTGGAAAATTTCTAGGACTTTCCAATTTTTAGTTATGGGAACCAACACAATCATAGCATAAACCCAACATTAACAACATGTTTACAATTGATTAACATCAAAACTAGTACTATATTCTTAGTAGAGTAGAACTATAAAGTATGAAAAGTCTTATTAGCATATAACTATAAACTACTAAAATTCTTAATAGTGTAGCAAAAAATAAAGCTAGAAACAATTGCCTTGTGGCTAGGTAAGCACATGGTTCCAATCTTCAGTAAGAAACTTAAAGTGTTCCATGTAGTTCCCTTCCTTTCTCCCATCCTTTCCCAAGACCTTATGCATGAGGCATAGGGAGATCGTTGAACTATGCATCACCTTTGAGCTAAACTTGGAGATTCTTATCATCTTCTTCTCGAGATCCTAGACTTTTTTCTTCAAAATTTATAGATCCCATGTCATGTTAGTACACTCCACACAGCCACCAACAATGCTCCCTTGATTATTATCCTCCTCTGGCATAGAATCATGGGTGGGATCCATAAGCTCAATCTTAGTTTTTTTAGATATATGCATGGAGCTACCATTAGTTGATTTGGCCAAACTTTCTTCTTTTCCCAAGACTCCTTCTTTATTAGTATAATCATCCCCACCCTTAGCAACAACATCCTCTTATGAGTCATAATCAACCAACTACTTTTTTTCCTTTTGATAGTAGAATGGCATTCCAATTTGTTGGAGCATCATAGATTTCCACTCCCACTCTTTTTGTCTTCCTTCCTCAAATCCTCCTCTACATCCTTAGCAACCTACTATATGGTTATTTTTTTCTTTTTCACCAAAGGGGAAATCTTTTTTATTTTCCTTTTCTTGGTGGTAGTAGATGTATTGGATGTGTGCTTAAGGACACAAAGACCTTTAGCAACCATATCATGGATAGGAATTTAAAAGGTACCAATATGAGAGGGTATCTTGGCAGCTCTTGAGAAATGAAGATATTTTTTCTTGTTGGAACCAGAGGTTTCAATATTTTTTGCAGGTAGGGGAAAAATCGAGCATGGGGATTCAATGGAAACTATATGTTGGGGGTGGTGCAAAGATCCAAATAGAGATTATAGAGCCTAAAAATGAAACCCTAGTGGATAGGAATGGGTTTCTCATCTTAGGTCCTAGCAGTTTCAACCAAATCAAAAGAAAAAATGGAAAATAAATTAAAATATGGTTTCAAAAATAATTCACTAGAGGAACATGGTAAAATTAATACATGTTGAATCTTCCTTCCAAGGTAAATAATTTCATGATCATTAAATAGACCTAATCTCAAAGGGTTGATAAATCCTCCCTAGTGAAGCCACCAAGAAGGTTGACTCATTTTCCATTCTTACAAAAGAATTGGTTTTGGTTATCATTGTTCACTACTCTTCTAATCTTCTTCCATTTTACACCATTTAGTGAAGAGCCTCGTAGTTTTAACAATGACATCTTCATTAATGTCAAAGGAGATATTTCCAATTCTAATTACCCTCCTATACTTCCAAGAAGTGGGGAATTGCATGGACACTTTCTCATTGAACTTGTTTATACATTCTATAAACTATGAAACCCCTCCCTGATTGCAAATATGCTACACTATAATGACATCCTCCTCAAACTCAACATGAGCATTGGGTTCAATACACATAGAGTCCCCACTCAATTTTAAAAAAAAAACTAGTTAAAATAGCTATAGAGAACCCCACACCAAAACTGAACTTTTTTTATTTCTCATATAGTTGTGAAAAGCATGGTAAAGAACGATGACATAGTATGGGAAAAAGAGGAATGTATGCTAGAAGGGGTGTAATTATTCATTGGCATCTATAATAAACTTTTCTTTTGCAAGTATCTCTTCATGGTTCTTACTGAAATATTAAACGAGGTTTTCCTTGTGTAAAATTTGTTTCCCTAGAAAATCTCATTAAATAATCATTTAATTTTCTACTTTGGGTCATATCAATTGCCAAGGAATGATGTCATTACATCATCAAATAACCCTTGGCAATGCCAACATAGCCACCACATGCACCCATTGGCCATGTGACCACTTTGGACATGTAAACCATCATGTTGGCATAAGAACCCCATTAATCAATCCACTTCATCCTATCAACCCTCAAGATAATTTTCCCCATCTTCTCTATAGTCCAACTCACCCTACTAATAGACTTCATCCCATTTAGTCTAATCAACAAACTATTTTGAATTTTGGCTTGCCAAATTATTTTAAAAATATATATGTTATCCCCTAAACTTCACTCCAAAGAAATTAAGTAGAGAAGGGTCCACAAAAGCCAAAAACCCCCTTTTTCAACATTTTGTATGGTGGTTATATTTTCTCTCTCCCAACTATTTATCCTCCCAAAAGCATATAAGATGCTTATTCTTGATCTACCATTTGAGACCCATAAAGATTAGCCCCATACATTTGAGGATGCTATTCCACATTTTAGAGCCACTTGTGTAACCAGAGTGGAAAGCACCCAACAAAACCTTTTAGAATTGAGATATTTAACACTCAAGATGTTGTTCCAATTAGTATTCTGAAAAGAAAGATTCCATCCCATTTTGGACATGAGGGCTTTGTTGAGTAGATTGATCCTTCTTATGCCTAATCCCCCAAACTTATTGGGGTATAAAATCGTATCCTAATTGACCAAGATCATTCTTCTATTCTTCTCCATCCCTATCTATACGAAGTTCCTCTTTATTTTTTAAATTTTTTTGCCACAGTACTTGCAACTTTAAATAGGGAAAGAAAGTAAACTAGGATACCTTGAAGAGATTTTGCAAGTAGTTGAAGCTTTCTTGCACTACTTAAAAGTATCCTTTCCACCCTGAAAAAATTCTTTGAATTCTTTCCAAGATCGAGTTCTAGAAAGTTGTGGTCATCTCCTTCCTAGTGATTGGAAATAAAAAGTGCACCTACAAGATGTCCACACTTTGACAACCCAAAATAGTTCTAATATTACTTTTTGGATTATCCCATGTGTTGAAGAAGTAGATGTTTCTCTTATCATATTTTATGTGTTGTCCTAAAGCCTTCGCATACTAATTCGGGAAAATTTTCATTCTCTAGCTTCAACCATTGAAACCATACCAAATAAGATTGCATCATCTACAAGTTATTGTAGGACATCTGGAGGGGTGATGATTGCAACATTAACCCCTTGCAACTAACCTATGTTCACCAATTACATAAAAATTCTACCTAAATTTAGCCAGAATTATAAATAAGGGGAGAGAGGGTCCCCTTGCCTTAAACCTTTCTAAGAACCAAAGAAACCCCTAGGAACCCCATTATCAAGGACATAAAATCTTACTATGCCAACACACTCTTTAATCAAGCTAGTCAGTTTGTCTTGGAACCCCAACTTCCTTAAGACTTTAAAAAGTAGTCTCACCCCACTCTATCATAGGCCTTGGAAATGTCTAGTTTTAGGACCATCCTTGGGAGACGACGTATATCTATGTAATGTAGAATCTCACGAGTTGCTATTGTTGCATCCAAAATTTTCCTTCTAGGGACAAACCCCTTTAAGTTTTTATTTATAAGACCATCCAACATCGGCTTCACCCTATTTACCAACACCTTAGAGAAGGTCTCATACAATGTGTTATAAAGACTAATAGGTCAGAAATCAGAAAGTCTTAGTAGGTTATAGACCTTAGGGATCAATGCAATGTAGGATTTATTCAACCTTTTCAATATCCCACTAGTGCGAAAGATGTCCTTAGCAACAATTGTTACACCAAACCCCACCATATCCCAAAACTCTTGAAAGAAAGTTGTCAAAAAACTATTAATTGTTATTTACATAGAATAAATTTCTCGTTTTTGTTAAATATAATCTATTATATTCCTATATATGCATCCAATTGGTAAACCAATACCTTACAACATTAAAATTTAATTATTTAAATTTTCTTTTATTAACATAAATTCTAATTAAACTTGTAATTTAAAAGTAAATTGTGAACCAAAAAAATCCAACCATGCACCACACTCATTATCTTTGGAAAGAGCCTAAACATGATGATCCTCTTATCTAAAAACAAAGTTTTTGTCAAAATCATGAAATCAATCATATATCAGTCCTTGTAATGTGTGAGGTCCAACACATGCTAACAACCCTAACAAGTTGTGACAAAATTATGACATCCAATGATGTACCATTCATAATATTGACACAATGGTGACCAAAGACTTTTCATGATATACCATTCTTAGTGTATGCTTTTGAATCTAGGTAGGTGGTACTTCTATCTTGACTTTTGTGACCTACCTTTTGATACCTAGGGTACCCAACTCCAAATTAAATAACAGGAAAAATGGGACCCCTTAGTTTAAAATTATTTCAAACCAAGAGAAGAGAAGAGAATCTATTAGCGTACGCTAGGTGGTTTGTTATCCACAAATTTTGGTGCTCCTTTCCACGTGATAGAAGCCGACTATTCTCTTCGATATAACTTAAAATAAAACTCGGCAATATATTATATTAAATGATGAAAATTTGAAAAAAAACGATAAAAATAATCTGGATTTTATATACCTACTCAGTTTGTTGTTGAGAAATATCTGAGAATGTTTCTTTTATTATCTCGATCACATCGTATTATGGATTTAATGCGTGGGTCCCGACCTGCGACTTCCCCAAGATGCGCTATGTACCCGCCTATAACAGACCGATTGAACATATACTTAAAACGATTAGTTGAAAATTAAATCATTTTGTCAAATGATAAGCATGACACGTTGAACTTCTATATAGACATTATTGGGTACTTGTATAAAAGAAGTTCAACATGTCTTATTTGTTTTTTATATTTTAATTTGGTTTAGGATTGGAAAATTTCTTCACATTGACAATATAGAGATTTGTCAAGTTGTAAGATTGTGATATTGCTATCACAATTTAAATGTGTAGTTTTTTGAGTCAAACTCATATATCGTCAACATTTTGTAAAACATATATAGTAGGTATTATATATGCTAATACTAAATATTTATCAATTAATTGGAAATTAAACAAATTAAACAAATGGGACTAATACAAACATTTCCTCCAATTTATAGCCAAATCCAACGGTTTAAAAAAAAGTTATGCCATTTTTTTCCAAAACTACTAACCCTAGGGCAAATTCAAACTTGCACTTACAAAAACGACCATAACTTCTACAAATCTTAACAAAATTGGACCAAACCAAAAATGAAAGGTAAGTCATTAATATTTCCAAAAATATAAGTTTTATATATGTATCATCCCATATAATGTCGTACCAATCAAAACATGAGATAATTTTCAGGAGAAATAATTCAGAAAACTAGAAAATAATGTCTTTAAAGTAAATTTTCTTCCATTCCAATCCTTCTCCAAAATTCTCCCCCCTTCCAAATTTGAGTTTGAGAACCAAATTTATACAATTTGGATCATATTCAACCATCCAACCAACCTACAACTACCCATAAACAACTTTTAACAATCTTTTAAAAAGTTGTCATCAAGTTGCAAAAGTTGTCATGACAATTTTGACAACTTTTGAACAAATTTTACAATTCTTATTCAAATGACCCAAAACCTTTCAAACATGCTAAAAATGACTTCAAGACTCAAATTACATCAATTCCACTCTACTTGGATACATTTGAGAGGTTTGACCATGTTTGACTTTATCAAGACCTTAGAGGTCACTATGAATTTAATGGCTTTAATAGCCTTACAAAACGATTTGAATGGATTCCAAATGATCCTTAGAACCTTACATAACCTTGAAACAACATTAAGACAAAATAAAATATCAAAGTCTTTATGAGACATTAAATGAATAGGTGCTCCTGCCCCAAGTGTGAATAGAACCTAGTACTCATACTAAGTTCAAGGAAGACACCATGGTGTGGCACATTTGTAATGTGGGTGGGATGACCCAGTTCATGGAATGCATCAACAAATTTGATGAGAACTTATCCATTAATTTACCTCTTGGTGAGAGGATAGTCTTGGCATTGGTTTTTCATTGATGTCAATAGAGAAGTAAGGTTATGCTTAACATAAATGATGCAAATTATGCTTAATAGAGATGATGCAAACAAGGTATATCAACAAGACAAGAATGATAGGAACCTTCAAGATGAATGATAAGAACCTTCAAGATGTAACTACACGTTTTCATAAAAGAGATCCACGATTCTTCTAGTTTAAATGAAAAGATAAATTGGATTTGGTGTTTGATGATGATGATGTCAATGTCTTGTAGCATGTGAAATGTATCTTCAAGGGTTGAAGGGTGAGAAGTAAGGTTTTCAATTAGGTTGTTAATATGTTCTCAAGTCATGTAACATGTGAATTCATTCAGGTACTCCTATCCTTGAAGGTTACATGTTGCTTATTTTTATTATATTGTCATGAGTTGTTCAAGCCCAAAGTATTCTTGTCCTTAGGGTTTCATAAGGATATGCCATTAACTTGTTGTGGACAAATATATGATTTCTCTCATATTATCATGGTTAGCTTAATCAAAGATCTTGTGCTTTGGAATATTTGGAATCGTTTTATAAGTATCAAAATAGAGTCAAAAGACTATATTGATTAATAAAAAATGATGTGGTAGAAAAGCCACGTTGAAATACTTAAATATTTATAGACATGTTGAAAAGCCAACTTGGATACAACAGTTGACAATTGATTATGATGTGTTGTCATCAGGAAATTATTATCAATGAATAAAGGTGTATCCATATTGGAAGGATGTTTTTGGTGGTTATATAAGTTAGTTGAGAACTACTATTGTTAATAGCTTTTGGGTTGTGATGTAAAAATAATTTGTATCAATTCATGCCTTGTGTGTTGTGGTTTTTATACAAATAATATTTGCATAGACATATAAGGATAAAATGAAGAGATAACATTTATATGAGAGTATGAAAGATCAATTATGCAATAACATGCAGATTGAGCGAGTATTGAGAAAATGGATGAATGATGATATATCTCCATGTATAAGAGAGAAGTATGTTTTCTATTAAAAATCAAAATACAACAAGTATAATAATACTCTGAGAAATATATTCTTATGGGAAGATGGTTTCAAACACAAAGCAAGGGCAGATTGGGAAGTTTTTATGTGTGGTGATTATGAAGATGGCATCCTGAAAGACATCATGTTTCTCAAGGTTTGAAGATTTTTGTACAAGGAAGGTATCTGTTCTAAGGTATTAGGTATATTAGTCTTCATAAGTTTCTTCAATCAATTTTAATACTATTTTGTATTGTGAGTGATTTCAAGGCTACATTTATAGAAAGGTTTGATTTGTTTTTTTCATATCAATTGGCAAGTTGTTACAGTTTACAGAGGTTGATGGTAGATTTTTTATAGAAGATTTATTTACACTATAGGGTGTTTACTTTGTGATAAGTGATTTGTATTGAGAAAAGAGTTGATCTCTGTATTATGTTTATTTTCTTTCAAATTAGAGTAGATTTTTTTCTAGTGAGGCACACATTCTATTGATAGTGAGGCATAGATTGTAACTGATGATTCTTATTTCCAGTGAGACATAGATTGTAACCAATAAGTTTTATGGTTAGCAAGCCTCAATAATTTTTATCTTCATAGCGGTTTTGTACCCTTCTAGGGTTTCCCACTCAAAACAATGTGTCATATGATCTACATCATTGATTCTTTTGTGTTATGGTTTGATATATGCTTTGGTGCCATGCCTTTGTGTTCTATAAACTGATACGTCTTGTCATGTTTAAACATTTTTCTATTCAATGAGTTGAGTTTTATAGACCATTGACTCACCAAGTTCCATTTTATAGAGGAAATATCTTACATCTATGACACTTGTATGGAGTATTCAAACAATTGGTATCAGAGCAAGTGACTTCAAAAAAGTATAACTACTTGAAGGAATATTAAGAAAACACCGTGGGAAAGAAGAAAAGAGATAAAGAAAATAGTGCCAACAAGGGTGTTGTTAACAAAGCACCTAGTATAAAATAGAACACTCTTAGAAATATAAGATAAATGTCGTATTGTGAATAAATAAGAGAAGTCAAAATAATTAGATAAGATTGAAAAGCTTAGAAAAGAAACAAGAAACTATAACTGCGCCTTCAATAGATTTTTGAAGCTAATAATGTGTTAGTACAAAATCTTGATGAATTGAAAAGATAATTGTATTTCTACAAGCTCAAATTGAAGAAAGGAAAAGAGTTTAAGAATAAATGAGAACCCAATTGAAAGTTAAGGAAAATCTATAGGTTGAGATTGCCTCAATAAAAAGGAACTTGGAAGAAACTATTGTCAAATCGAATACTAGTCTCAAGTTTGGAAAGAGCTCAAAATTTTTAAGTGATATCATTGATAGAAAAAGATCATCTACTAACAAGGGGCGAGTGTAGTTAATCATTAACCAAGAAAGCCAGCTATAACTATCTCCTTAGACCTTATTCATCATGTGAGATACTTCATCATAAATACATTCCTCACCCCGAGTGATCCATCCTTCCTCTTTGTGCACTCTAGTCTTCTTGTTGGAGAGAATAGGGGCGATCTATTGAATTGACCCACACTCAATATCATCAACTCCCCCTTCTATTTTAAGGCGAGAAAGGAATTTGAATCAAGGGCCAGTGATTGATTGAGCATGTTGGGATGCGCCTACTATCAAAGATCATCTACTAAGAAAACATGATTAGGTTATGAAGTAGAACAAAAGTTAATTTGAAGAAAGAAACATAAGAATCCTTGTTGATATAGGGGAATGCAGGGAAGCAAAGGAAATCCCTATCAAAAGAAAAGAGAGAAAGAAGGATCAAATCCCACAAGAATCAAGCACGTCTCTAAAAAGTAACGATACATTGTAAAGAATCTTCTATTTGAGGCAAGCACATATACATCTAAGTTACATGCATTATGTGGATATTGTTACTCATGTCATCACTTTAGTCACAAGTTAAGAGAATGCAAAATACGAAATGAAAAACTTCATATATGGAGAAGTAGATATAATAATGTTGTATGTTATAGGTGTAACAACTATGGGCACATGACTCAACATTACATATATATGGTTTTGTAAAAACATGTAGAGAATGCAAGACAAAGGAAACCAAGAACAAATAGAGACTTGCAATGGAATCGAGAAGGAAACACAACCAAGATAATGAGAAGAGTATAAAGGATGAATCCTTAGTTATACATTGTGCACTCCATGCACAAGTGATATCTCCTAGATCACAAGGAGAAGTATAATTTCAAGGGGGGTCAATCATGATAATACCTCAAACATATCAGATTTCCACAATCCATAGTTTAAAATTGATATTGCTTCTGGATTTGATCGTGTTAAGTTTTTTTATCAATGTTTTGGATCACACTCTGCGATCCATCATTAAGATGCAAAAGAGTGCCCATATATGAATAATATGAATTTCAATTCTCATTATTCATCTCCTGGCACTCATTTGCATCCTAACGATGGATCAAGAAGTGTGATTCGAAATATTGATGAAAAAAACTTAACACGGTCAATCTAGAAGAAATATCAATGTTTGATAATACATTTTACAATAATGAAGAAAAGAATGAGATGAATGTTCAAATTTAAATGAATCCTTATTTATGCATTAATACCTTAGGAGACATGAATGTACGATAATAATTTCTTAATCATAAATATCCAGGAGTTACCATTTGAGAGAAAAAGATAAAAGAAGAAACTCTCGTACAAGAGGAAAATAAACAGTAGACAATGCATTCTTGACAATGGCCTTAGATCCATGATGAATCCATATCATAACAATAACAACAATCAAGTCTAAAGATGATGCAACAAATCATAGATCAAGGCAATGTTATAAAATTTGTAAGACATTTTGGTCAAATATCAATGCCTTAAGAGAAGTGACATTCAAAGGTGCATATCTATTAACAAAGGAAAATGGTTTCAAATGAAGCATGAACATAGTGATAAGTTTGTAGTAAAGCCAATGATTTAAAAGAATGTGAAAAAACCATGATATTTTCAAAGACTGGCAAATTCAAGATAGATATGTATTGAAAAGCTCGGAGCATTAAGAGACCAAAAATTAGAACATGAAAAGAAAACTTGAAGAAATAGAGATGGTTATAAGGTCATCATGAAAGGAGGATTCAATTAAAAAAAGGTTTCATTAAATATACATATATAAATATTGTTCTTGAAGCTATGCCATAAAGAACCAATTGAACAATATTGATCAAATAGTGAGAAAGATGATGTGTAGAGGGTATTAACAATAAAAAACAAAATCAAAGCATGAATTAAGACAATGATCATGTAGATCATATCAGTGCTAAGAATGAAGCTTCCATGAAAGAGACCATGAGGGTCAAAAAACATGTGTTCAGAGAAATGTTTAAGATAGAAGAAATGTTAAACAAATATATATTATAAGAAAAATGAAAAATGATCAAAACAATGAAGACAACAAATGAAGATAGTGGACAAAATGAAAATGTGGTGATTTTAAGGAAAACATGGTAATGCAGTGTGGCCAAGGTTTTACAATAGTTACTCTTATTGTCAAAGAATAGAGATATAGAAGACTGATGGTAGGATAAACTTCCAAGAAAGTTATGAGTTGTTATAGTCACATGGGAAAATGCTTACGTTTATGAGCCACAACCCTTGAAGAATAGAGTAAAGACAATTATAAGATGAAGAATTAATGGGCTAACATATCAATGACATTTAAAAAAGAAAAAAATGTACAATGATCAGACATTTAATTTGGAATTGAAGTCAGAAGTTGTCATAAGGTTTGCAGATTGCTAGTTAGTCTACATAATATTATTTGTAGGAGGCATTTAATGTTATGAAGAGCAACATTAGATAAAATATGTGAAGGTTTATAATGGAAGAAGAGTCCTAATTATGATTATGATTTGAATTTTTTTTAAAATAAAATTGGTAGTAGGCCCCTAGAGGATCGTACTCTAGATTGGATAAGCACCAATTCAAATGGTAATCCAATATATGTTGGCATTTTTTTGTTAAAGAAAATTAATAGTTTTTATTGGTAAGGTATAAGTTGTGCCAAGGTTAAGATATGGAGAGGAAAAATGCAACCTTTAATGTGTTAACACTAGTTTGATGTAAAGATCTTAGAGAGAAAATCAGATCTCTTGATGACGAGCAATATCCTTGAGATAGAAGACAAGATTTTAGGATCAAAGGAGTAGATGACAATAGTTCTTAAAGAGGAAATGACTATTTTCAAGAAAGAACCACAAAGGAAGGTAGGGTTTCAATTTTCTATAAACCCTACTATGCATGAATGATTCCATTATTATTCATTCAATGTTCTCAAGAGGAACAATGTTATTTAAGCTATGTTTTTTTTCAAAATAACTTGAGGATTGTTCTGGCAATGCTCTCTTGATTATGATTATCATTGTTTATTATTGGAAATCATTGCTTTCATAGTGTGTACCATTTATTTTGATTGACATTGCTACTTTTGAAACCTTCTATTATAACATCGTATTTGAACAATATAACAATGATTTTGATTATTATTGTCTCTACATTAAATACCATTTTTTAATCCTTAATTTGATCATTGTTTTGAAGCCTTGTCGATCTCTATTTTAGTTCATTAGAAATCACTACTTTGCTAATCACTACTGTTATAAGAATTTTAAATTCACTATCATTTTTTGTTCACTATGTCTTGAATCCATGCCATCTTCTTGTTGTCCTTTGTAATATTTTTGGCTTAGTATCATCAAAGCATATTTTTAGTGTTCTCCTAAATTCCTAATTATGTTATCCATGACAATGGATATATCCTATATTTCTAAAATGGTGAATGTTCCCAATGATATCCTTGAGAACTTACATCATGACAATAAAAAATAACACCCATTCAAAAGTAGAAAAACCTATGATAAGGAGATCCAAAGAGACCCCTTCACTATTCACTTTCCTTTTGATAAAAAGAGGGATGTTTTAGATCATCTAAAGAATTTTATTAACTATATTCCTTAATACTATCCATTAAGTTGGATAGAGGAGAAGAGGATCTAGGTCTCACTAACATAGGATGAATAATATCAGATTTCCACAATCCATATTTAACTACATGTGCGTTTCTGGATCCGATTGTGTGGGTTTTTTAGCATCGACATTTCGGATCACACTCCATGATCCATCATCATTTTTACCATTTTTTCACTCTCTCTTCCTGATGATGGATCACATAGTGTGATCTGAAACGTTGATGCTAAAAAACAAACACAATCAAATCCAGAAATGCACATGTAGTTAACATAGGATGGTTAAGGAGGTTTATTGCTATCCTCATGATTAATAAGCATTGAAGGATTACGGTGGTTTATGCTAAAATTTGAATGAGAAAACCACATGAAATATTGATAAAAGTCTTGAAACGTGCTTTATAAGGAAGGAAGATATTTGAAACTCTCATAATGCCATATACAAGAACACCATGCAGGAATATAAACACCATAAAATGCAAGAAATCATTATCCATTCAATGTGAGTGATAAACATAGGTAAGGAGAAATATAACAACATAAGCTATCACACACCAATCTAACTTTTTAAACTCCATGATGAAAAATGAAATTTACCCAAATTAAATCTAAGGATACAATGTATAGGAAATGAGATATAGATGCCAAATTAAAAGTGAAAATGTTGTGCATCGGGTTTACAAAAATATATAGTAAGGAAAGGGAAGTAATGTAATGCAAGGGAAATTGTCCTCCCTTCCCTATTGCACAATCAAAAGGAAGATGACTCAATAGGCTCAATTATGACTTAAGTACTAAATAAGTCAATGATCCTTTGCAATAATGAATTTAGGTAGCTTAGATTTGAAGGGATATGAAAGGGTGACGTAAGATAAAAGGCTAAATAAGAAAATATGACAAGTTACAACAAACATAGATTGACAAAGAATAAACAAGAAACTACAGTGACTTAAAACAAATAAATAGCAGTACTAACATGTGGTTTGAATCTAAGGCTTATTTGGAGGATATAGAATGCCTAGTGCATTCTATTCCTAGGTATAGACAACATGGGGCACTATATACCCTATACTTTTTCCTAAAACTTTCATAGACAATTTGACAAATCTCACACATTCCAAATTGTCCCAATAGATCCGCCACCAGTTCCTACACAAAAAAATGGGGAAAATGTTGTGGAAAGGATTTTTTCTTTGTCAAACCCCTGTTTGAAATCAACCTTAACAAGAAATAAAGTAAATGAGAGTATGTTGTCATAAAACAAATACTAGATCTAAAAAATGAAGTATATCATACCTTGGCAATGCAAATGCTTCTTTGAATGTGATCAAATATGTTGATGCAATAGCTTTGACTTAACACAAAAAACTAAAAGGAAATCATGAAAGATAAAACCTTGTGTAATGGATGTTGTTTGTCATAATGTTTTATTGGGGAAAGAGAGAGAATAGTGACTTGAAGAAGTTGAACATTTGGAATGAATGTAGATCTTCTTCCCTAATGGTTGCCTCCTTTTCTTAGCCTTCAACAAGGGCAAGATGCTTTGTCCATGGAGAAGATTCCCTTGAAAACACCTTGAAATGCTTAAGAACTTGCCTAAAACTATTTGGATGTGAAATTGTAGGATTCTCTTGAAATCATGATCATGCTTACCAAAATAAGGAGAGATGGGCCATTTATATACCTCTCACAACATTTCAAGGGTTAAAACTCGGAGACTCAACCAAAAATCCAAATACCCCACTAAATTACCAAGACAGACCCCCGATTCAAATCTCAACCCAAAACCCAAGGTATAGAAAGCCTAGGACATTCTATACTTGGGATAGAATGCCTGGGGCATTGTATACCCACTAATTAGAACTCAAATTTAAACCCTAGACCCTAGATAACTAGGGGATGCCAAAATACAAAGCACAACTAATTTTGAGGTAGGGACAAAATACGAATGCCACAAATGATGACATAGGGCATATGCAATCAAATAAATTTTTGGATTGGAGGAAAAATAAAGCACTCTTAGATAAGATAAGATAAGATAAATTTATTATGTCCAACGAAAGACCAACAAGGGTCTATGGGACACGAATCATACAACCAAAATAGCAAGAAACTAGCAGACCACCAAATAGTGGTCGGGGGAACATGCTAAAAGAACAAGGAACCAAACAAGAAGCAGAGAACAAAGAACCACCAAGGCAAGGACTAGGGGTCCTTCCCTTGCGGAAAGAAATCCAACACAAAAGGATAGAGACCCAGAAGAATATGGGTATGGTGTTGTTGTCGTGATCTGCTGGTGGTATGTCGCTAATGGGTAGAAGCACTGCGAGGTCTCACGGATCTGGAGTGACCAATGGTAGAAATTCTATTTAGTACCATATGAAGTCCTATTGTGCACACACACTAACATGGGTGCTAAATAATCATAAAATTTTACACACTAATAAGGTGCTCACAATTTACGAAGGCACAATTCTTAAGATGTACTATCGTTTGAATATAAAGGCATAAAACAAAATAACTAGTCCAACCATTTTAATTTCTACACTAAATCTAGATATTATAAGTAAATACTACAATTCTAAAAAAGTGTAATTATTTGTCTCTCCTAACTAATATATCTATCTAGTTGAAAAATACTTGAAATAAGTACAAATGCAAATAAATATGTCCCATAATGAGATGTATACAATCCAAGATGTTGAGATTGTTGATGTTGTGGCATAAGTGTCCTTAGTGCCCCAACTTGATATTATCTTCTCATATTTAAGCTTAGAGATTATATTTGTGGAAGAAAGATGAGAATCACAAGACAAATTACGCGAAGAAAAAACTACTATAGTGGGTGATTGTAAAGACAAGCATGTAACAAATGCCAAAAAACATAGCTAATATGATTAGAATACCTATGAAAAGGAATTAACTTTTGATGTAATTCTCTTGAGTAAGCATCCAAACTTACTAGCATGACTGTATGAAAACATAACTAATTAATGCAAACATAAAGTACTTATTTATTTTAGAAAAGAACAATCATTTTTCCTTTTCAATAAAAAAAAAATATAAATATAATTCTATCTTTATCTCATAATGATTTCTATATTAAAATATTCAAACTTTCAAGATATCTTTATGATGATTTGTTTTTTCTATAACAACACCACAATTGTTGGCTTTGAATAAAAACACTAGAGAAAGACAACATTGACTTATTAACACATCACCAACATTTGAATTTTTATTAATTAATACATAAGGTCATATATGCACTCCTTTCCTTATTAGATCATCACTGTCAAGTGCACTTTATTTTTTTCTAAAAACGCTTCACCACCAGTGATCCAAGGTATCAATGAATTCTTGGAAGCTCTGTCACATCCATCAGATTCCATATCATTCCGTAATCATTAAAATCACATATCTAGAAGACAAAAAAGATATGTCCGGCCCACCTATAGTAAAAAATGTCGTAATCTCATAAAGGTTGAAAGAGTTAGTTACCTGGTCTGGGCCAAAACAGATCTCGGGGGAATGACATATTGTCCAACACAAATTACCAAATCAACAATATTTTATTGCATAATTAATAATAATAATTGCAATTATCAATTTGTTTCTTACATCCACACTGCAGTAAAAAGCTTCTCCACATTTTTTAACATCTCAATACTAAGAGGAAATTATACATGTATAATAATAGAGATGTTGGGAAAAACTAATAGTTCATTTTAACAATTTTACATAAAAATTTTAAATTATTTCTAGCAGTGTATTTGATAAAAAAAATTATGAAGAAAATTTTAAAGCTATATAATCAAATATGGTATTATATCAATATTTTTTCAAGTCTTCAAAAAGACTTAAACTAATAGTGTGACTAAATATTGTATAGATCTAAGAAATACATTTCATTCAATTATTGTCATCACACTAGCAATTTTGAAGTCACAATAATTAGTACAATATTATAAAAATATTGACCATTAAGTCCACAAGTCCTATAACAACTACTGAAACATGTTCAAATACTACTATCCATATCCATCTGTGTTTGATCCTGCACAATATGCACAAAATTATTAATTTAGTAAGATCGCAAAGAACAAAATTATTAATTTAGTAAGATTACAAAGAGACATATAACAATGATCAAATCTAATCAACCCGTTTTGTAAAAGTCTATTATTAGATTAAAAAGAAATGAAAAATAAAAGAAATGAAAAAAGAGGACTCCTCTAAGGGCATATGGAGTGGCCCTGGCCATCAGAAAACTAAATAATAGTTTTGGTAAAAATTATTGGGCCTGGGCTTGAAGCTCATCTGAAAGTGATGATTAAATGAAACAGGGGATTTCATTAAAATTGTCATTCAATGGAAACTGAGGAATCCTAAAACAATCAGAAACAGGAAGATTCATAAGAGAATCCCAGGACAATTAGAAACATGAATTCATAAGGTGATCAAGAAGCATGAGCACTTATAGTCATTAAATATATCAGATGACTACAAAGAGATATGGTTAAACAGATATTGCCAGATAACATATATGCTCAGATCTACCATCAATTTAGAATCACCCAGACCTGTAAAAGGGTGTTAGCCCAAAAACATTCTAGGTCCTATGGAGCATCCCTGGACATCAGAAACTAAAAATAAGAGTATCACATAATAATTCGCTCTGGTTTCTGAATCTCATCAGAAAGGAATCCTTAAATCATAACAGGGCACTTCATAAAGTAATCATTCAGAGGAAACAGAGGAATCCTAAAACAATCAGAAATTCATAAGTTAATCAAAAAAATTGAGGGCTTATAGCATAATCATTAAACAAAAATGGATGATTTCACAGAATTATCATTAAACAGAGTATGAGACTGCACAAATCCACCATTAGAACTAGAATCAGCCAATCAATAAAAAGCCCTTAGTAATAGTGCACATTAGGCACATAAAGGATCCAAGAAACTAAACATATTAGTATCATGTACTAACTAGGCTTGGCCTTGAAGCTCACCATATCAATAATGAAACCGGAACAGGGGATTCTGTAAAATAATCATTCAATCTAAACAGAGGATTTCTAAAATATCAGAAACAGGAAGATTCATAAGATTCATATGGTAATCAAGAAACATGAGGACCTCACATTATAATCAATATATTAAAACAGATATTACTTCATAGAAATAAAGTTAAGCAGCAAGTGAGAGGGGGATTCACCGGGTTAAGGTATTGTTTCAGAGGATCACAGTGACCATTTAATAGGGGAAGAGAGAAAAAATACTGGAGTAACTAGCTTACCCTTCATCATCAGTTGTTTATAATTCGAGTCTCAATGGGACGCAAATTCAAAGCTTCCAGACGTTGTCCTGGATCATACATCAACAACATAAGCAAAATAAAGTATATATCATTTGGTGAGGAAATTATAGCGAGAAACGAATAAAGGATATTATCATTTAAATATTTTGAAGAATTCTACACTTTATTGGATCATTCCTATGTTTTAGAAGAGGGATTGTGGTCTAAAATATTGATGAAAAAAATTGACATTTTGAATTATGTTTATGAAAAAAAGGTATACATAATTTCAAAATCTAAATTTTTTGAAGACTCATTTTAGATCACACTCAGAAAATCCAATATAGTGTATTTTAGATCACACTCAGAAAATCCAATATAGTGTATTTTAGATCATTGAGTATGATCCAAAATATTAATGTAAAAAACTTTCACAATTAAATTCAAGAATCATTGTCATGGATTGTTAAAAAAATCATTCCTACATCAAAAAAATTCAAATCCCAAAACTTTTGAAGACCCATTTTAAAATTATATTCAGTGATCCAACTGAATCTCATTCAAAATATTAATGAAAAAACTTACACAATTAAATAAAAAATATGTAAATCATCTTCACGGACTGTATTAAAACCATGCCTACCATCAAAACCCAAATTTCAAATCTTTTGATATCTATTTTAGGTCTAACAGTACTGAATGTTACAATAACATTAATTCTTTTCATGGGCTTAAAAATATCGTACTTATTATCAAAACCCAAATCCCAAATCTTCTGAAAATCCATTCTAAATGATCTAAAATATTAATAGAAACACAAAAATCATTTTAAGGAGATATCAAAACACTTCAAACTTCAGAAGATCCTCAAATTTTATTTATTAGAAGAAAACCCATATGGGGAAACAGTAAATTTCCATCTTCGTCCTTACAGCTGCAAAACCCCAATTTATATCTACCAAAATGCAATCTCAAAAATCCCTAATTGATCTTCTGGGTACGAAAGTCTAGGACATGAGATCTGAAAGAGAAATAAAAGCTGAACAGAAGAGGAGATAGAATCATGAAAGTCTACGTACTTATTGTTTGTGGATCGGCTGTGCTGGGATCATGAACGAATGTAACCCATCTATCTTCGCCCAGATTAACATCGGCAACCCCTGACATGGTTTCCTTAAGTCTCTCGACCTTTGCTTTCTGCTTTGAAAAGTTGTCAATGCCAGCAAGTCGGAAACGAGTTGTCTCTGACATTGCTTTAATGTAGCTGAATATAGAACCTTTCTAAATCTCTTACCCTTGCTCTGTAGACAACTTGTAGTTCAGATAATCCAAACCCAGCTTTTGGTCTGAGGAAAAGAGTAATAAGGAGACCTAAATAGACAAAATTTCAAAACCCCTCTTCACAGACAAGTACTAAATCAAATAACATAAACCCAATTTATGTTCTTAAGAAAACAGAGGAATAAGGAGAGATAAATAGAGAAAATTGAAAATTTCTAGTTCAAATAATGCAAACCCAATTTCTGATCTACGGAGAGATAAATAGAGAAAATTTAGCCAGTCCAGAGAATTTCTAGTCCAATTAATCCAAACCCAATTTTTGATCTTAGGAAGCAGGGGGAATAAAGAGAGATAAACAAAGGAAATTTAGCAAGCCCCTTTTCACAGAAAATTTCTGGTTCCCAATACCCAATTTCTGATCTTAGAAAGCCAGAGGAAAAAAGGAGAGATAAATAGAGAAAATTTAGCCAGCCCAGAGAATTTCTAGTCCAGAGAACTTCTAGTCCAAATAATCCAAACCCAATTTTTGATCTTAGGAAGCCGGGGGAATAAAGAGAGATAAACAGAGAAAATTTAGCAAGCCCCTTTTCACAGAAAATTTCTAGTTCCCAATAACCAATTTCTTATCTTAGGAAGCCAGAGGAACAAGAAAAGATAAATAGAGAAAATTTAACAAGCTCCTCTTTCCAAACTATTTTTCACAGACAAAGCTTCGGAAAACCAGAGGAATAAGGAGAGACAAATAGAGAAAATTTATCAAGCCTCCCTTGGCAGACAATTTTTCACAGGCAAGGCTTTGGGAATCCAGAGGAATAAGAGGAGATCCCTATTCACACTTCACAGACAATCTCTAGAGTAAATAATGCAAAAACAGCTGCTGCCCTTTGGAATAAGGAAAGATAAATAGATAGAACTTGAGAAACCCCTCTTCACAGACAATTAGGGCAAATAATGCGAACCCAACTTTTGACCTCAAGAAACTGGACAATTAGGGCAATTAATGCAAACTCAACTTTTGACCTTGAGAAACCAGAGCAAGAAAGAGAAAAATAGAAAAAAATTAGCAAGCCTCTCTTCAAGGTGCCTAGCATTGTCCAAGGCGAAAGATATACACAGTTTTTTTAAAAGCCCCTCCATAAGACCTACTAGTATAATTTAAGTAACTGTGGATAAAAACTTTAGCAAGCCCCCTTCCATAGAACCTGTAGCATAGCTCAATAGGCAAAACAATTTAGCCCTCCTCCAGGGGACCCGGCATACGTAGAACATGGCCGGTGAGTCCATAAATGTGAACACAAACAACAGACGATCTAGACTTAGAAGCTTAAAAGGAAACAGCTGTGCGTTGTTTATTAGTTAAGAGTTCGCAGTGGGCCAAACAATCAACAATGCACAGGCAGGCAGCCTGACCATTTGCCTTAAAATGCCCCAATTCCCAAACCATGGTTGAAGAAACCTTCGTCATTTGAAGGCTTGCGGGAATAAAAAATGATGCCTTCTTAATTGGTAGATGAAGATAAAGCCGGCGTTTAGATTTGTCCTCTTCCTATCTGTACAATTACTGCTCTGAAACCTAAAAGAGGTCTGTGTAAGATCGACGGCTTTGTTTTCTGTTATGTGACTTGCTTTGTAAGCGATTTTCGTCAGTTCCCTGAAATTTAGGGGATGTCTTTTCAAGAGATTTGAGTTTGTTTGTTTCCTTGTAACGTAATGTACAAGGATTGACTTCATTTTGTTTAGATTTTAGAGTGTGGCTTTCTATTAATTTTTTTTTTTCAAAATGTGTTCTTTTTGTGTCTTTTGTATTGAATAAAGTAAAATCTATAAAGAATAAAATTAGTAATGGGTAGTTGAAGAAAACTACATCTTATTAGACTAAACAAGTATACATGATTGAACAACTATTACAAGTTTTAAAATTAAATAGATTAAGAATAATTTACATAAACTGAATCATCAAATGACATATAGTTTACATAGCTGAAACACATTACAAAAATATATATTGTTGTTGTTCTGAAGCCCATAAACCTGATCTTGAGTATGTTGAAGATGTATTATTGCCAAAACATTTTACCTGGCTAAGACTAGAAGCTGCAAACAAAAAAAAACAACCTGAAAAACTATATTAGAGTCAAGCATCAAAGTCTTACTCTCTAGTAATTGATGTTGTTAGACCTACCATCACTCTTGGTCTCCTTTGCTTCTACTTCTCAAGGTGAAAAGTATTGGAGTTGATGAGAAAATCAACCCATAGCTCCCAAGAATCACCTGCATGCAAAACACTTGTCACAGAAAGAGAGAAGCAAACAGTTATGGAGACCAATATTTAATGATCCATGAAAGAGGAATCATCTTGATGTGCAAAAGAAAAATTGCAATATAATGAAAAAGAATGTGTTGAAAATAAGAGAGATCAATCCTTATAAAAGGAGATCAAAACCCTAAAGGAGAAACCTAGGTTGCATGATAATAATTAATAAAATAATTAATTATTATATGTCTAAAGTTTAGCTTAAGCAAAGAAAGAGATAATAAATGACTTAATAATTAAATTAATATGATTTAATTAATAAGAAAAATCTCTTATTACTCTAACACCCTCCTTAAGATAAACTTAGGGAGTAGCTTAAAAACTAGAAACAACTACTGAACACAAATGGGTCTCGACAACAAAGGCCTGATCAGGTACCCAAGTACAAGAGAGTCTCTATAAAGTGGAGAAATAGAGACACAGACTAGTGAAGGACTGAAGAAGTCTCCAAAACTAAATAATGTCTCAAAAAATAGGAACAAAGAATGAACATGAAGAACACCACTGAAGCAAGAAGCTGCAAACGTTTTCAAAGAATAACTGTTGATCTGAAGAACCTCCACTAAAATAGAACATGACCTGGTAGAGAACATTGTAATTTGCATGAGTGCCCTCAAATGACACTACTCGAATCAGAAGGCAAACAAAGACAAACAATTGAAATCAAAGATATAGATGGCATAAAACACCAAAGCCTAAAGAGTTGATCAATCAAAGATGGAAGGTTGCCTCTAAAAATAAGAATGAAAGAGTGTCCATATGGTAAATGATCCATCTTACTAAAATGCATAGGTACCCATTCACTGCATCTGCCTTATACATAGGAACAAATACTAAACACATAGCTCACTCCATCGAACCAAGGAAGAATAAGAACCAACAGTAGAAACCCCCCATAATGCAGAAAAAGGGAGAGGTGACAAGTACACTAAAAATAATGGCCAACAAGAACTGCATGATGAAGAACCAAGAACATAGAAGGTGGAGAGAAAGTACAAATACATATAAAGGCTAATGTCATTGACACACATCTTGAGACTAATGTCGTGGAAGGAACACTCACTTGACAAAGGTAGATGGAAAACAAGGCAAACATCAAACCCTCCCACACTAGTACATTTGAGGTCAATTTTCGACGGCCATTTGTCGGATTTGCAACGGTCATTTGTCAGAATTTCAACACATGTGTCCGTCGCAATTTTTATGTTAGAAATTGTGACAGAAGAGATATCTGTCGGTTTACTGACACCCCATTACATCGAAAACTTGCACATGATAACAACTTTGTTATGGCATTTCTTACGGTCCCTCTATTGGAATTCTAACACAAAGACCTATCAGAAATACACAATCTCTGTCGGAACTAATTGTCGAAAAGATATCCTTTCTGACATTAGAACTATTGGTATTGTGACAGATCTTCAACCAATTTTTGACAGATAATCTTGTTGGTGACGTAGCATTAGTGTCAGACCTGTCTCTCAAAAATTGCGTATCTACGACATTTTACCTGTCAGAAGAGCGACGGTAGCGTAGTGTATCTCCGACAGGTTTCCCTGCGGACGTATAGCATTACGTCGCAATAATTATCGTAAAATATTTTCTCTGACATTTGATCTGTCGGATAGGTGACGTGTTGGCCTATATTTTGATGGGAAATGATGTCGGATGTATAGCAATGCCGTCAGAATTAATTATTAAGTGTCGAAAAATTGACAAATATGCACATTAAAGATAACACAGCTCAAGAGACCATCATAGGTTGTCTCTTTCTTGGGTCTATATTATTTATAGAATATTTTACCTTTCATTAGCTCATCAAATCCAGGGATTTGAAAAAATTTAATAGAATATTTTCATGACAACGTATATTATTTAAGTTGACGTTGCACAAATTTATCTACTTCATGCATTTGTAGACTATGAGGATGGTGATAAAGAAGCATGGCCATGGGAGGAGATGCTTCTTTATCATCGTCCTAATAGTCTACAAGTGCACGAAATAGATAAATTCGTGCAACTTCAACTTAAATAATATACGTTGTCATGAAAATATTCTATTAAATTCTTTCAAATCCTCGTATTTGATGAGCTAATGAAAGGTAAAACATTCTGTCAATAATATAGACCCAAGAAAGAGACAACCTATGATGGTCTCTTGAGCTATGTTATCTTTAGTCCTAGCTACTGGGTAAGGCTTGGAAGACTTATACATGTCGATCGTCGAGAATAATCACCACCTAGCATTTATGTACACTACACAATTTTTTTTTTTAGATGGGTAATGTACACTACACAAATTGATCCCAGTCTCGCAAAAACATTTTACACTTGTACATCTCATCAATACTGGAGGCCTAAAGTAATTTTATACGATCACTAGCACATTTCGTGCATGGCTGAGAAACAGTATCCAAAGTTTCTAGATAACCATTTTTGAGAAGAGAATGAGTGGAGGCCAAAGAAGGGATAATTGTGAAGGTTTTATAGATGTAGGTTACTGAATCATCATCTTTGCATTGGTACTCAATCTAGCCTCCACTCCATATAGGTCTTCTCAGAATCTAAAAACTCTCCATCATTGATTCCCATCATTTTTTCAGCATCTTCGTGGACTAAGACCTTAAATTATTGAGCTTCTCTTTGTTTCGAGAATAGTTTAACATTCTCTACTTAACAGGGCCAACCATGTGAAGGTGGAAGCTCACCTGGCCCCTCCTAGGAGCCTCTTATGACCCTTTACAACATTTTAAGACCTCTAAGATGTATTCTTGGGGATCGTAAAGGGTCATAAGGGGTCCTAGGACACAACAACTGAGAAACATAAATGTAGGCATCATGGTCACAATTTTTTGGAGACAACATAATTGAGTGGTTTTTCGAGACGATGCAAAGTAGTGGTTGCTTTGCATCATCTGGGAATAGCACTCAATTATGTTGTGTCTCCAAAAAATTGTGACCATGATGCCTACATTTATGTTTCTCAGCTGTTGTGATATGTACATCGCAATTTGTTATTTTTGCAGCAGTAGAGCCTATATTCCACAACAAAAAGGAAGACATCTTTTTAGCCTGGGTCTGGATCCTACCCCAATTGTCGAAGGATCTAGGGCCAGGCTCGAAAGATGTCTTCCCATTCTATCTGCAACATTGTGTCCATCCATGATCTCAGGAACATCATTGTCTTTCCACTTTTCATTTGCCAAAATATATCACTTCTTCAAGCTTACAGAGTAATCTTATTAATAAAAGAACTCTTGCCAACATTAGGGTACCCACAGATCAAAATAGTTGATGTTATTGGTGCTTGTGCTCAAGGATATCGATTCACTATTTTGAAACGGCCAAATCATTTTTATTTCGATTGTAGAGAAAAGGAGTGGGAGAAAATGAGCGGGTGAAAGCAGATCGAGCATGAGAGAAGGCATTGCATTTTATTTGATCATGAATGCTCTCTGAAATGACCAATCATGTTTTCTATTCGATTCTTTTTGGTGCTTTTTTTTCTCATATTCAGTAGATAAAAATCATGGCGGCAGCCACTTAGCCATCTTTTTGATGTTCGAGGTATTTTACAAAGATACAGGTATGTGGATTTATCATTCAATTGCTTGCAGTTATTGGTCAAATGCAGCTATTTTGTCATGTTGAAAGGGCAAGATATCAGTTTGGTGTTTTCGGTTTATGTTAAAAGTTGATTTGGTAAAATCCTCAAAAAACACACTACATGTTTTAAAATGTAAAGAAGTTGAATGTTAAATGTAAGATATATATCTCATCCATAGTAATCAAAAGAAAGGACATGAAACTTATAAGGAGATTTACCAAACCAAAAATATAAGCGAATAGGAAACATGATTGGTACCTTATGAATTGGTTTTTGAGGTGCACAATCTTCATCAATCTCCTCAGAACAAGACCCCTCCTCACGAAAAATGCATTTAACACAAAAAAAAAATCTACAAAATTGAACCAATGGCATGTTTAGATAACTATGTCTACTCCAACCTTAATTGTTTAAGAATTCATCATATCAGATAAAGTATGTTTAAGAATTGTTGAGATTTCTATTAGACCTTTGTTGTAAACATGCCATTGGTTTTCAAATGTTTGGATTCATGTTTGTTGATATTACCGGCATGTTTAATGATGCCATTGTATATTGTTGTCACTGAAATGACCGCATTCTACTGGTGTCGTTCCCTAGCCCGTGCTTTAACTCCATTATTTGATGTTATTGGTGCTTGTGCTCAAGGATGTCCATTTTTTGAAATGTTGACTGTGGTTATCAAATGGACAGCCTGTGAGCTTCTAGCTAGGTGTCATTTGTATTGATAGCTTAGGGCATCAAATGTATTGTATCATTGATAGTTGAGACTTTGTTAAAAAGAAATAGGACAAAGAACGATTTTGATTTAGTTTCTCTATTTTGATCTCTAAGTGGCTTAAAACCCTAGAGAAGTATATGCAGATTTACAAATGCAGTTGCAGGATACATAGCAGTCGATAATTCACAAGAAATCCATGCATCCAATTTGAATAGCAATTCATACAAAGAAATAGGGTCCTCCAATGGACCAATCATCTGGACCTTGACTGTCCCCTCAACCAGTGACCCTTCAAAACTGGGTTATCATGCAATCAATGAGTGATCCTTCATTCTCCTGGTCTGCCCTGCATCCAAACATATTGGAAATACACAATACAATGATAATAAGTCTTTCACAATCCCCCTTCCCTCAAGGGACACTATCAACCATCCCTTCCACATAACATTTCACTATTGTATGAGTGGATTGTGTAGGAACAGTTAACATTAAACAAGGAGCAAACTCCTCAACACATCTTTGTTGTAAACATGCCATTGGTTCAGTTTTGTAAATTTTTTTTTTGTGTTAAATGCATTTAAATGGAACATTAAGCATAGTAATAATATGCTTAATGTATTAGTAATTATAGATTAAATGCTCATAACACCTTTATCAGTTTAACATGTTATTATAAGATACTAAAGAAGACCCGCTATTTGTCAGAAAAATCTTCACTGTCCCCCACAATGAAGACAATGAAGATTGACCTCCTGCCCCACAACAAAGAACATTGTAATAAGAATAAGATATAATATAGTGTTAGAGTAAACTTTGAACAAAGACATGTAATGCTTAAGTTAATGATCTAAAAAGATACAAATATAGGAATTGAAAAAGAAGATAGTGCCAAGAAACATTTTCACAAATATGAAACATGAGGAAAAGCAATAATGTTAACAATGCCAAGATTCACAACATTAAATTTCACCTGCGGATGAGTTTCTGTAGTGGGTTGCCCAGCATCAAAAATATGTTGAGTTGCATTTGAGCTGTAACTAAGAGTATCATGTGGAATAGACCCTAAACTTTGAAAGCGTTCTCCAGCCTGGCAATTCAAAATTCAATCTAGGCAAGCATCAGTAAGTGAAATAAATTATAGACATCAACATCAACATCATCATAATGTTGTTTTCCAGCAGGTGTTTCATTTTGTGAACTTTGATGCTCTATCTTTATGTTGTTTTGTACTCTGGTTTTTGGTCCATGTAAAACCTGCTTTTACCTTAATCAAAAACATCATCATAATCATTAGAAATAAACTTTAAAGACATATTTTGGATAGTACTATGTTTCTTGAAAGTTTTTGTGATGCTTCTAAACTTTAAAGACATATTTTATGGCTTAATGATAACATAGACTAGTGTTTTGTTTTTTGATGGAATGTTGTTGATCATTCATGGTCTTGAAGAAACTTTTGATTGTTTTGATTCTCAAGTCTTGACATTGTTTCTCAATGTGATATAGACTAACCACAAGATGGTTCAGTTGGTCCTCTCTTTCTGTTTAATCATTTGTCTTCTTCACGGTGTAAGTGTCAATATGTTATAATCCAACCAGCATGTCATACCCCCACTTCTGACAAACCGCACAACATGCAAATCACAACCAAATACTTGGGTGATCAGCATACACAAACAATGATTACCCTTAGGAAACAATGATCATTAATATTCATTAATGGTGGGTAGTGATTCCTTGGTAATAAAGGCATTGACAACATTCATCATCTTAACCAAGTCATGGGTGGTGATCCTTGAAATAACACAATTAGTAAAAGGAAATAACAACATAACATAATTTGGAGTGAGGAAGAAGGAAAATTGGAAAACAAAATATGGAATAATCAGGTTGGAATTAGAGAAGAATTCAGAAATAAACTTGAATTAGAAAAACTCCAAGTTATATGATTCTTTGTTTGAGGCTGGGTTCCAGTTCTACTTTTGTTCTCCTCTAGGTTCGACTTGGGTTCCTTTGGTAGGAACTTGGGTGCCTAGGCCAATCTCGGGTGCACCTACAATATTTTATTCATAATTTTATAGGCTAACTCATTATTATGGTAACATGGGTATGACCACACTCCATGCCTTATAATGGTACCTGACATGGAGTGTGGTTCAAATGAAGTTGAACCAAATGCTGACCGTGATGGCTATGATCATGATGAAGATGAATATGAATATTAAATCTAAAATATGGCTTGTAATTTGAATTTTCATTGTGATGAAGAAACTATAGATTCAAGCTGACTCATTCTATGTTGTAGTATATTTGTTCCCTATATCTACCATATTATATATGTGTAGCCTGTAAGGGACATCTTCTGCTCATCCATGTATTAGAGCTCGGTGAGAGTTCTTAGGAGAAAGACAAGATGTCAGTGGAAGATGGAGAAACCAATCTCAGAACACCACTTGAAGCCTTGCAATGTTGAGAGTGGGATAAAGGCTACACTTGATACCCTATATAAGGAACAAACTTATTGAGCTTCACTTTGTTTCAAGAATAGTTTTATATTCTGTACTAAACAGGGCCAACCACGTGAAGGTGGAAGCTCATTTGGCCCCACCCCCCGCCCCCCCTAACATCACTCTAAATTCCCTGTTAACATCTAACATTCATTCATTATTTCATCCATTAATAAAATGTAACATTCATTAATTATCACACAATAACATTCATTCACACATTAATAAAATGTGACATTCATTAATTATCACACGATAACATTCATTAACACATTATCAAATTTATGAACATTCAATACAACATAATTAAATTCATTGGCATATAAAAATTAGTCATTATCAATTAAGGTGCATAGATGACAATCATTTCTTTTTTTTCTTTTGATTTCTTTTGATGACAATAATGAGGAGGCTTAGAACAATAGTATATGCAAATTTCATTATTTAATAATAAAAATCTATTAAAATGTTTATACCTTCTTCTCTCATTTGCTGGTGTAATTCCTCTTTGAGTATCCCCTTTCTCCTTTGCATCCAAAATGAACTCATTGCAAGCCCTCATTGGAATAAAGGGAGGATGCTCAAACTTCAACAAGACTTCATACCACGCAACATTCGTAGATTACGTTTAATGCGTTATTTATGTTCGTAAATTAGCGTTGCATACAAATCTACAGACGATGCATGGTATGAAGCCACACTCAAGCTTGAAAATGGTAGTCAATCCATAGTCAAGGTCAAGGAACAAATGGAATAACCAAGAAAACACTATACGTTAAATCATGTGATTGAGAGCAGATTGGGGCTCACCTGAGCCATAAACATGAAGAATTATTCTAAAAAAAGATGTAAACCATATATATGTGCACTTGAGGCAAAGAGAAGTCACGTCATATCCATATTAAAATATTAGTTACAATATGAAAATACTAAACTAACTAATTCCTGAGTTCATCTCTGCATATGGTCACAACAAAGATATGTGATTACAATACAGAGAAGGCATTGTAAAAATATAATTTCAAAATTTGCCCTAGCCTGACACATTTTGCACTCAAATTCTTCATCGCGGATAAGTGGAGATGGGTGGATAGATGCAGATGAGTTGTCATCGACCCAACTAAAGTATCCGCAACCATTATTTCCCTATGATGCCCAGTCTAAATTAGTTTTTATATTATAATGAATAGTATTTATATTAGAAACATTAAATATATACACATTAGCAACCTTTTTTCTATTTGGGCAGCACCAAAATTGTCATCCAAGGTTGTTTGGTGTCCGTGAAGTCTTCAACACACACTACCCACCACCACATTGATAGTTTGGCACATTGACAAGAGTCATTGAGCCAATATATCAACAATGCACCACACCATCATTACTACATTTATTATTTTTATATGAAATACACCAAGGAGTACCATCAAAAATATTAACCATTTACAATAATGAAAAGTAAACCTAAATCAAATAGCTCATTTTTTTATCAGCATGTGTAGTCTCTGTGTATATGAAAAATGAAAGAAATATGAAGCTGAAATAAAATAGTATTCCACATAGATTGAATGAAATATACCATCAAAAGAAGCTGACAAAATCTTGTCATGAAGCACAGACATAGGAAATAAAAAAGGGACAAAAGACAAGAAATAAGAAAAATCATTACGACTATAGAAAAATCATTTATACTATAATAAAAAAAAGAAACACTCTTTGTCAACAATTTTCAAAATCATTAGGACTATAGAAAAATAATTAAGACTATACAAAATCAAATTTTAGAAATGGACAGTTCTAATGCTTTGCCATTACAACAATTGAGCATTCATCATTTGGTATTGTGTATTCCATGTAAGTATGTCAACAATGTTCAAAATCCTGTCACCAAGCACAGGCAAGAAATAAGAAAAATCATTAGGACTATAGAAAAATCAAGTTCTAGAAATGGATGGTTCTGATATTGCTTTTCCATTACAATAATTGAGCATTCATCATTTGGTACTTCTTGGTGTATTCCATTTAAGTTTTCTAGTTGTCGTGTTTATGTGCATGTTCTTTATGTGTTTGGCTTCTCTCCCTCGCAAGGGATACGTCGATAGGTAATTGATTTGAAAGTGTTAGAGTTTTAGGTGACTCTACAACACCCCCAGGATCGAATGCAAGACCAAGATAACTTCCACAAGAGATTGACAAGACAATTGCATTAAGATGCAAGAATGATATTATTGATCATGGACATGATTAAAATGTACATAATAGGCCTCCTTATATAGGAAAGGAGATAAGAGACAATGATAAGGAGCTGATAAGCTATTACCTATGCTAGGTGTAATCACATGTCCATTAAATGTGGATCATCCTCCATTATGCAATAAAGTATGTGCAATGGATTATGATGATAATGTGATAAGAGCACGAAAGGTGGATCTCACACACAAAGAGGTATGTGATGACAACTATCACACCTAAAGTGGAAATTCTCCTACACCATGTGCTTGAATGAGGTGCACACTCCTAGGTGTCTCAATCACTAACTACTATGCAATGCATTATCCTAAGTAAGATTAAGTTAAGTCTAATTAAGAATATTTAATTACACCAACAAAAAGCATAATGATTTAACAGTCTTTTTTCAAGATAGGTGTAATCATCCTGCCAACCTTAATTAGCAACATTTGTGATATATGTCAAGTACTTATAATCAGTATGCCCAACAAACAGAGACTTAGTAGTAAAAGCATGTCCTTTGGTTTACTAGTTTACTTATAATAAGTATGTCCTTTGGTTTACTAGTTTAATCTGGTTTAAGAATGGTTTGTTTCATGTTTGAATGTACCATTGAATGAAGCTTGGATATATTAAGTACAATCTTAAGACTCGTGACTCTTCAAATTCTCTTGTTTCCTTCAGACCTCCAAACATGTGTACTTTGAGTAGCCCTCCAACAAATGGACTTGTGATGATTTACACAATAGTACATGTGTAGGAGGACTACTCAAAGTACTACTTAGGTAAATCTGAATGTTCATCACCTGTGCATATAAGAGTTGATCATAGAAGGTATAGGCTAGACCTAGCAGCAAATAGATTTGTGGTGATTTTCACAATAGTACATGTGTTGCTGGGTAAGCTCCCAATAGCGCTCATGCAAATATGCATGTTCATCACCTGTGCATATGAAGTGGCTCTAATGGAAGATACAATCACTAAATTCTGCATACTCCTTATTTTGTTCTTCATTGATATTGTCAGACATGGTCTTTCTTGAATGGAATGACTCATTACTTGTACATTGACTAGAATGTTGGTGGAAGAAGGATGATTTGTTTGCAACCATTTTTTCAACTCTAATTTTCTCAACACAAAGGGACATTTATCATAGCCATAGAAACATGATTATTTTAAAATGAAATACACCAAGGAGTACCATCAGAAATATTGACTATTTACAATCATGAATAGTTAACCTTAATCAAATAGCTCATTTTTTTATCAGCATGTGTAGTCTTTGTGTATATGAAAAATGAATGAAATATCAAGCTGACATAAAACAGTGAACAAGAATTCAAATTCAAGGCCTAATTTATCAAGAGCAAAAAACATTAGGACAAAAGAAAAATCATTAAGAGTATAGAAAAATCATTAGGACTATAGAAAAATCATTAAGACTAGAAAATCAAGTTCTAGAAAAATCATTAAGAGTACTATAGAAAAATCATTAGGACTATAGAAAAATCATTAAGACTAGAAAAATCATTACGACTATAGAAAAATCATTTAGACTATAAAATCAAGTTCTAGAAATGGACAGTTCTGATGCTTTGCCATTACAACAATTGAGCATTCATCATTTGGTACTTCTTGGTGCATTCCATTTAAGTTTTTCAGCTGTTGTGTTTATGTGCATGTTCTTTATGTGTTTGGCTTCTCTCCCTCGCAAGGGAGAGAAGCCAAACACATAAAGAACATTGGTTCAGTTTTAATCTACTGGTGTTGTGCCCTAGCCCATGTTTTATCTCCATTATTTGATGTTATTCACTATTTTGAAATGTTGACTATGGTTATCAAATGGAAAAAATAGAAATAAAAAATTGTACACGAATTTTTTTTTACAAAACTAAACCAATGGCATGTTTACAACAAAGAAATAGAATGATAATAATATGTTGAAAATCTATTTTGTTTAATACACACCAAAGGACCAGTTGTATGAAATTGTCAATCACATAGCATTTCACTGTTGTATGAGTGGATTGTGTAGGAACAATTAACATTAAACAAGGGGCAAACTCCTCAACACATCTTGGAAACCATTGAATTCAATAATAAATGAAACCTAACACCAACACTATTCCTTCTATTCACTTCTACCAAGAATTCCAGCACAAGCACAAGCTATTCCAAACTTCAAGTACAAGCTATTCCAAACTTCAAGTAAAATGAGAAATATTCTATATCAAATCATTCATATTTATAGTAACCATTCAAAGGATCATTTTGTCAATGAACCCTCTGACTGTACCCTTGCGGTAGAGAAAGGAAACCTCAAAATAGAGAAAGGAAACTTAGTAAAACCAGTCTATGCCACTGTTTGTGAGGGTACAGTCATGATAAGTGCCTCTCAAACCTTTCCAAACATGTAAGATTGTCTTTAAAAACTTTATTGATATCTTCTAAACATTAACCAAATCAAACCTACATTTGAATCCACACACAATAACCCCAAAATGAAGGGTTTTGTATCCTTTAATGAATCTCAAACACTGGTAATGCATGGACAGTCAAACCATTAGTCTCCAAAGTATTCAATAAGTGAATGGATTGTATTTAATACATGCCAAAGGACTAGTTGTATGAAATTGTCAATCACATAGCATTTCACTATTGTATGAGTGGATTGTGTAGGAACAATTAACATTAAACAAGGAGAAAACTCCTCAACACATATTGGAAACCATTGAATTCAATAATAAATGAAACCTAACACCAAAACTATTCCTTCCATTCACTTCTACCAAGAATAAAGCATTTAATCCATTCAACATTACATATAATCATTAGACAGTTATATTTTTTGACTGTGTAGAGGAACAGTCACGACCAAAATGATCAAAACTACTTTCATCCTTGCACAAGCTATTCCAAACTTCAAGTAAAATGAGAAATATGCTATATCAAATCATTCATATTCATAGTAACCATTCAAAGGATCATTTTGTTAACGAACCCTCTAACTGTACCCCTACGGCAGAGAAAGGAAGGAAACTTAGTAAAACTAGTCTATGCCACTATTTGTGAGGGTACAGTCATGATAAGTGCCTCTTAAGCCTCTCCAAACATGTAAGAATGTCTTTAAATACTTTATTGATCTCTTCTAAACATTAACGCATGGACAGTCAAACCAGTAGTCTCCAAAGCATTCAATAAGTGAATATGAATGTTTGAAAACTTTCCTCTCAACTTCCCCAACCACTCCTAATTTCTTAAAGGGATTAGTTGAGTGTTCAGACACTAAAACTTCTTAAACATACTTTATCTAATATGATGAATTGTAATATCAACAAATGTGAATCCAAAAATTTGAAAACAGTGAATCGATATCCTTGAGCACAAGCACCAATAACATCAAATAATGGAGATAAAGCATAGGCTAGGGCATGACACCAATAGAATGTGGTCATTTCAGTGAGCATTCATGATCAAATAAAATGCAATGCATTTGAAATTTGTGGTCAAATATGATGCCAGAGGCTTGAAAGACGTTGCCCGTCAAAGATACCAATCAAAGATGAAGAAATCACATACCTTCTCTCGCGCTCAACTTGCATGAAGGAAGATTTGATAGCCAAATCTTCCTTGTACCACACAAAGAACATGCCATTGGTTCAGTTTAGCATGTTATTATCATATCGGATAAAGTATGTTTAAGAATTATTGGTAAGGATAGGAATAGTGGAGATTCTAGAAATATCCCTCTAATCGATTAGGAGTGGTTGGGGAAGTTGAGAGGAAAGTTTTCAAACATTCATATTCACTTATTGAAGCTTTGGAGACTACTGGTTTGATTGTCCATGCATTACCAGTGACTGAGATTCATTAAAGGATACAAAACCCTTCATTTTGGGTTATTGTGTGTGGATTCATCCGCTTTAGCCAGGAAGATCAAGAAGATGGGGTAGGAGGACATTGTGGTAGAAGAAGTATTTAAAGAAGAAACAAGAAGCAATAGAAAAGTTTTCAGGAGTTTGGAACAACATTTCAGAATCCATGAATGGTATGGGTAAGGTGACCTTCATTCTTGGTCGTGACTTCAATGAAACATTGGATATGGCTGATAAGAAGAAGGATCACTTGTTGATAGTGTTCCTTGAGGGAAGGGGGGTTGTGAAAGACTTGTTATCATTGTATCTTGTATTTCCAATATGTTTGGATGCAGGGCAAACTAGGAGAATGAAGGATCACTCATTGATTGCATGATAACCTAGTTTTGAAGGGTCACTGGTTGAGGGGACAGTCAAGGTCCAGATGTTGATAGTAATTCATTTAGGGGAGGGGGATTGTAAAAGACTTGTTATCATTGTATTGTGTATTTCCAATATGTTTGGATGCAGGGTAGACCAGGAGAATGAAGGATCACTCACTAATTGCATGATAACCCAGTTTTAAAGGGTCACTAGTTGAGGGGACAATCAAGGTTTGGATGTTGATAGTGTTCCTTAATGGAAGGGGGATTGTGAAAGGCTTGTTATCATTGTATTGTGTATTTCCAATATGTTTGGATGCAAGGCAAACCAGGAGAATGAAGGATCACTCATTGATTGCATGATAACCCAATTTTGAAGGGTCACTAGAAGAGGGGGGAATGAAGGATCACTCACTAATTTCATGATAACCCCACCAAGAATTCTTTCCTTTAAGTTTCCACAATATCTCAAAATATGATCATTATTCTTTACTTTCTTCTATATGCTATTCTTTCTATGGTTTTGTTATCTCAGAAATATATCAAAAACATTGTAGATGTGCATATAAAAGTAAAATATTGTCCTTCAATTGTTCCATATTGAAGCATTTCCTCTTGGGAGTATTCTCTTCGTTTGTACAATATTTGTCAAAAATGGTTCCCATATTTCTTCAAGATCTATTTTAATCTTTATAATGCAATTTTGATTAGATTTGACCAATAGTTGATTTCATTGGTATTTTATAGCATATACTCCTAATGTGAAATGTGGAGAGAAAGAAAGAGACACATTAGGCATGAATTACACGATATACCCATCATCACTTAGCACTTAAATAATAAATTATGGACAGGGAACAACTCCCTAACTTCTGGATGTTTGTTTCATGTTGGCCTCTTATTATATGCAAAGGTAGGCCTGTCTTAGGCTAACAACCACAGTGTAGGGGCCATAAATTATGGATCCCAAAATAGTGCACACTTGTATTAAATTAGGTTCACTATACTACAAGGGAATGGAAACCATGCAATAGTGCCTCATGGGGATGGAAGCAACCCTTCACCAAGAAGATGATTGTGTTTGCAATATTTACTAGAGGCAAAGAACATAATTTGGTTCCATAAATTACTCCTAGAAGATAATGGCACCCACAAAACACTTGGAAAAGATAGCACTTACTATATCTTTTATCACTCTTTTAAAGCTGGGACAATAAATCTCAAAGATTGATCAACAAATTCTTGAACACAAAGAACCATTGACAGTTATGATTCATGTGTACAATAGCCAACAACCTGTTGTTCCAATCATGGTGTCCAATAATTATGTTAGAAAAAGCATCTACAAATCCCTTACACAACTATAATAGATTCAAACCATGAACCATAAGAACCTAACAATGGGACTAACAAAGATACAACCTAAACAAATCTTGATCATATTCCACCCTATTGTAAGGCCCAAGAAGTAACTCTATCTTAAAGCTACACATTCCTCTAAATAAAGCTCAAAGGTCAGGTAGCTGAAGCATAGCAATACTTGAATGAATATAGGAATAATTTGATGTGCAATCATTTGCTAGCTTGGTTTGTGGGTTTTCCACATAATATTTTCCCTTTAACCACATTTATAGTTTGAGAAAATTAGAAAAAATTGTTTCAGATTTATATTATCCTTTTGAACTAGCACATTGCCATCAAAATGCATAATCATTGGTCATATCAAGAAAATTCCTATTGATTAGTAGGATATCCTTATAAAAATTTGATGCATGAATTTCTTGTAAATTATCGACTGCTATGTATCCTGCAACTATGAAAGGAATAGTGTTGGTGTTAGGTTTCATTTATTATTGAATTCAATGGTTTCCAAGATGTGTTGAGGAGTTTGCTCCTTGTTTAATGTTAATTGTTCCTGCACAATCCACTCATACAACAGTGAAATGCTATGTGGAAGGGATGGTTGATAGTGTTTCTTGGGGAAGGGGGATTGTGAAAGACTTTTTATCATTGTATTATGTATTTCCAATATGTTTAGATGCAGGGCAGACCAGGAGAATGAAGGATCACTCATTGATTGCATGATAACCCAATTTTGAAGGGTCATGGGTTGAGGGGATAGTCAAGGTTCAGATGATTGGGCCATTGGAGGACCCTAGTTCTTTTTATTAATTGCTATTCAAATTAGATGCATGGATTTCTTATGAATTATCAGCTGCTATGTATCCTACAACTGCATCCGTAAATCTGCATATACTTCTCTAGGGTTGTAAGCCACTTAGGGATCAAAATAGAGAAACTAAATAAAAATAATTCTTTGTCCTATTTCCTTTTAACAAAGTCTCAATTATCAATGATACAATACATTTGATGCCCTAAGCTATCAATATAAATGGCGCCTAGCTAGAATCTCATGGGCTATCCATTTGATAACCACAATCAACAGTTCAAAAAAATGGATATCCTTGAGCACAAGCACCAATAACATCAAATAATGGAGTTAAAGCACGGGCTAGGGCATGACACCAGTAGAATGCGGTCATTTCTGTGACAACAATATACAATGGCATCATTAAACATATATGCTAGTAATATCAACAAACATGAATCCAAACATTTGAATATAGTGAATCGATATCCTTGAGCATAAGCACCAATAACATCAAATAATGGAGTTAAAGCATGGGCTAGGGCATGACACCAGTAGAATGTGGTCATTTTAATGAAAGGAATATACAATGGCATCATTAAACATATATGCCAGTAATATCAACAAACGTGAATCCAAACATTTGAATACAGTGAATCAATATCCTTGAGCACAAGCACCAATAACATCAAATAATAGAGATAAAGCACTAGCTAGGGCACGACACCAGTAGATGTGGTCATTTCAGAGAGCATTCATGATCAAATAAAATGAAATGCATTTGAATATGATGCCAGAGGCTTGAAAGATGAAGAAATCACATACCTTCTCCCGCGCTCAGCTTTCGCTCCTCTTCTCCCGCTCTTTCTCTATCTAATCAAAATAAAAATGATGAGGCCGTTTCACTTTTTTTTATTTATGTATACCCTGAATCTATAGGAATTTTGATGGTCAATTAAACAACCATCAGAATACTGACATCATCGGGGCCTATTACAAAAACAAACACCAAATTCATAATAAAAAGTTACCCATCGAAAACTTCTGTCAAAATTTGGCCCCAAATGTAGTAGTGCCATGACACTTTATAATGGAGTGCAAGTACAAAAGGCACAAAGATGTGCAAGCTCCCAAGCATGCAATAGAATCAAACTTTATCTTAGTGCATTTGCAAAAAGAATGCTTACAAAAGATGTCTACAATGTTCAAAGAACACAAAGAAACATTAATAGTAGCCTAAGATGAGCCATCCCATACAAAGAAAAGATCCCAGGATCTGAAATATCCAAGATATTCACTAGAGTGCATAAATAAAAAAAACTTAATAAAATGTACCTAAGTTAGAATCTAGAAAAAATAGTCATAGTACTGGAAAGTTCATAGAACAATCTTTCTAATGATATCTCATTTTCCAAAAAAGGATATTGGATGCATAAAATTTGGCTCACAAAGTGAAAAAATTAAATTCTCTCTTTGACAACAAAAAAACCATCAAGAAATAAAAATTATAAATTCTAACCTCCAGATTTGGATAGAGCTCAAAAAGAGCTTTTCGATGATATCTTATTTTTCCAATTTAGACACCGTATGCTCAAGATATGAGCAAAAAACTAAGATGTGGTTTGGAAGGGCCCAGAAGGTGCATGCAAGCTTGTTGATATAGTGCTAACATTAGCAGTCCATGAGCTTAAATTTGATGGTCATATGACCATCACCGCAAAAAAAACCAGTTGTTAGAATAACTGAGAGGGGGGTGAATCAGTTATCCAGTGTCCCAAAACAAAATGTATAATCCAAAACAAATTCTTCAACTTCTACAACTCGGTAAACATAAAATACTTTCACTGTTTGTGTTTTTACCTAATACCAGTCTAAAAACTTATAGCAGTTACCGATCAAATCTAACATGCAATATGCAAAGTATGATAACAAACAAATACCACAATCAACACATAACATAAGAGATTTAACATGGAAACCCTGTTAAGGGAAAAACCACCTGGGACCGGCAACCCGAAATTGTTCACTCTTTTGAAGTGAGGTCGGTGAAGACCCAACCTTGTTAAAGGTTACAAACACACTATTAGGTGTGACCTTGTTAGAGGATTTTAGACCAGAAGTTATCATCCAACTAGCAGTCACTCTGGGGTTGACAAGATAACAATGTTCACTCTATGAATGAAACACCAAAAGACTTTCATAGTCCACTCGGTTAAGAGATTTGACTATATATAGTGGTTAAATATGTAACAGTAGATGATCTTCCTTGATACAACTTCAATTGCAGATTACAAATCAATATTCAGCTCATTAAAATCTTTTTGATCAATATTTCACTTCAGATTCAATACTATATCAACTTACTGTTCGTCGGTAATTACTCTTTGTAGCTCAGTTTGTTCTGCAATTCAATTCTCACTAACCAGTATGATCAGAATGCATGAAAGCTTGTTCACGTGATAATTTTGTAGTATCTTCTTCCTCCAGCATAGTTTCAATAATGAAACCAATGTCTCTTATATAGATGAGTAAATCATTTTCTTTTGCTCCATTAGATTTTGCCACTTAATCTCATTCATTGATTTTTCCTCTTCAACCTTCTTTGGCTGACGTGTAAGTAACATGTTTCAATTTGTTCCATTAGATCTTCCTTTAATTATGTTAGCCGTCGATCTGTGTAACAAACTTTATTTGTTACCTCGAATTCATACACTTTCTAGCTCATCAATCTTATCAACTAAACTAATCATTTAATTCATTCTATTCTACTCAGTTAACAAAGAAATGCGTCGGTGAACACAAGCTCGGTTAACACTGTGCTTGGTATACACTACACTCTGTAGCTGTATATTAAAAATGCTTCATCAATCGACAACATTGCTTTGTGTCTTTCAGCTCTATTCTTCATCATAGATGAATGAAACATAATAAAGTCAATATCATCAAGTCATAGACTCATCATCAAGTTACTTAATGTATTCCTTATCCTCATCTGACATATCCATCTTCCTCATGTAGATATTTTTGTTCTTCTTCTCTTTCACCTTTCTTCAAATGCATCGGTATAGTAACTTACAAGATAAGTACTGTCAAACTAGTTGACATCAATGACAACATAATACTGATTTAATTATATTACATATCTAATCAGTCTGCTCCTTAGTGATCTTAAATCACAGTTCCTTCAATCAGGTTCTAAATTAGTTGTAGTTCATCAATCTCTCCCTTTGGCATTGATGGCAACTCAAGAAATATGAAATATACCATACACATACTTAACATGTATTCTACAACTTTGTGAATCAAATGTCATGCTAGCTCTCCCTAGCTTAATATGTTTAATCACTACGTTACTCAACAACATTACATATGCAGCTCTGACATTCTGCAAATATGATCTTTTCAGTTCTTGTGTTCCTTCTTCTGTTCTTAGTAGCTGATCTTCAATTCTTTTTCTTTCCTTAATTTGTCTCTCCCTTAGATAGTTCTCATTGGTGCATATTCAGATTATCTCTCCCTCTATTTCATATGTTTCATATTGTTTATCTCTCCCTTTGACAAAAATGCCAAACAAACAAACTAACTAACTAACAACTCTTCAGTAGCCAAGTAACTCTCTATTGTCTATTCCATTCTCTGTATCTCTGTATACTGATATGCCAATCTATTTCAGTTCTTCAAACTTAATCACAACCTTGAACATTATCCAAAGTGTGAACTATGCTGCATCAACTTGTGTGATCTTCTGATAAGATTAGGCTGATGCAACATCTAGATCACATTAGTGATCGGTAGACAGGGGACGGACCCCAAGTCTAGTCCTCAAATATTCAAATGTGTCCTTTGGTAGAGCTTTTGTAAAAATATCTACAAGTTGTTCTTTAGATGTAACAAATTCTAACTTTACTTGCTTCTCTTGCACTTGTTCTCTTAAGTAGTGACACTTAATTGATATATGCTTTGTCTTAGAGTGCATCACTGGATTCTTTGAAATATCAATAGCATTGTTGTTGTCACAGTATATAATCACGGGTCAGTGATTACCTCATTCATTCCTTCCAACACTTGCTTGATATATGCAATGTTTGAACAATTAGTAGCAGCAACAACATACTCTGCTTCAGCTATAGACTAAGAAATACAAGCCTACTTTTTACTTGTCCAAGTTACAAGTCTTTCACCAAAGAAGAATGCTCCTCCAGTGGTGCTTTTTATGTCATCCACATTTCCAGCCCAATCAGCATCGGTATAGACCTTTAGTTCAAACTTACCTTCCTTAGGATACCATAATCCATAATTCTCTATCTTTTTCAGGTATCTTAAGATTCTTTTAGTAGCAATCATGTGTGATTCTCTAGGGTTAGCAGAAAATCTAGCAACAATTCCCATAACATGTGCTATATCTGGTCTACTATGAACTACATACATTAGCTTACCAATCATGGATTGGTAAAGTTTCTGGTTTACCTCTGTAGTTTCATCTTCCTTTGTCAGTTTACATCCAGTAGCCATCAGTGTTCCCATAGGTTTAGCATCTTCCATGCCAAATGTCTTCAAGACTTCCTTTATGTATTTAGATTGTGAGATGAATATCCCATCACTCTGCTAAATCACTTGTAGTCCTAGAAAGAATTTAATCTCTCTGAACATAGACATCTCAAACTCTTTTCTCATCTCATCAGCAAAATATTTACATACAAGATCTCGTCCTCCAAAAATAATATCATCAACAAATATCTTAGCAATAATAATAGTGTCATCAGTGTCACCTTTCATGTACAAATTGTTGTTCTCACTAGTTCTGACAAATCCAATACTTAACAAGTATGCAATCTTTCATACCAAGCTCTCAATGCTTGCTTCAAACCATATAAAGCTTTATGTAATCTACATACCATGTCTTTGTTGTTTGGATCAATGAATCCTTCAGGTTGTTCTATGTAGACCTCTTCTTCAAGTATACCATTCAAAAGTGTTGACTTCACATCCATTTGATAAACTTTAAATTTATTGTGTGTAGCATATGCAAGTAGCATTCTAACTCCTTCCAATCTAGCAATAGGTGCAAATGTCTCACCATAATCTATGCCCTCTTCCTGTGCATATCCCTTGCACACCAATCTAGCTTTATTTCTTGTCACTTTACCATTTTCATTCAATTTGTTCCTGAATATCCACTTAGTACCGATAACATTCTTGTCTTAAGGTTGGGGTACTAAGGACCAAGTTTTGTTCTTTTCTATTTTCTCTATTTCCTCTTTCATTGCATTAACCTATTCTTCATTCTCTAATGCAATTTTCACATTCTTTGGTTCAAATTCACAAACTAGACATGTACCTTGTCTTGCTTTGCTTCTTGTTTGCATGGCAGCTTGTCTGTCTCCAATAATTTGTGTCTCAAGATGACGTCTCTTGAAAAAACTAGCCAGGACTCAGTTTCTTCTTTATTGTTCATCCTTTCTAGGTTCATGTGCTTGCTCGGCAGCTCCATCTTGTTCGTCGATTTCCCTTTCCTGTTCCTTAGGGTTATTTTCCTGCTGACCGGTTATCATAGGCTACAACTTTGGTAGATAATCAGGAAGTTCAATGTAAGTGATTCTACCATAGTCTTCCAGTTCCTTTCTACTTTCCTCTGTTTTCTTGTCATCAAACTCATCAACATGAACATTAGTACTTTCAATTATCTTATTTGTAACCTTATTCAGACATTTATATGCTTTACTCTTAGTAGAATATCCTAAGAATATTCCTTCATCCCCTTTTGAATCAAATTTCTCATTTCTCTCATCTTTCAGAATAAAACATTTGCTTCCAAAAATCTTGAAATAACTTACAGTAGGTTTGTGTCCAAACCATAGCTCATAGAGTGTTTGGTTGGTGTCCTTCTTTAGTTGTACTTGGTTAAGCACATATACAGCTGTACTGACACCTTCCCTCCAGTATGTATGAGAAATATTCTTTTGTAGCATCAGTATTCTTGCATAGTCAATTATTGACATGTTCCTTCTTTTAGCAATCCCATTCTGTTGAGGTGTTCTCGGTGTAGAGACCTGTCTTTTGATACCATGCTCATTACAAAAATTAGTAAATTCATCAGAGATAAATTCACCTCCTCTATCAGATCTTAAGCATTTTAATTCTTTTCTAGTCTCTTTTTCTACCTTTTCCTTATACCACTTAAACATCTTAAATGCTTTAGATTTTTCTTTTAAGAACATAACTGTCATCAGTCTAGTATAGTCATCAACAAAAAGAATAAAGTATCTATCACCATAATAACTCTGAGTTCTCATAGGACCACATAGGTCGGTATGAACCAACTCAAGTATCTTCTTTGTTGAGAAGTCTTTGCTTTTAAAACTAGACTTAGTCATCTTACCTTTCTGACATTCACCACATATAGCATGATCAAGTTTTGACAAGTTAGGCAATCCTCTAATGTTTCTCTTCTTACTAATCTTAATCATGTTATCAAAGTTCACATGGCATAACCTTCTATGCCACAACCATGCATCTTCATCCTTCATTAATAAACAAGAAGACTGATCAATATCAAGATAGGGTAAAAGCACAATCGGGTGTCACCCTTTTGGCTAACCCGACTAACTCGGCCGAGTCATACTCGGCCGAGTCCTACTCGGCCGAAGAAGGGGAGGTGCCACGGGGCACCGAGTGGCACCTACGTGGCCGCGAAGACTCGGCCGAGTCTACGCGGGACTACTAATAGCCCGCTCAATGGTTTTAGCCCCTCATTTGAACAGTGAGGGGCTAAGGAAAGCGGCTAAAGAGTGATAGTGCAACTCGGCCGAGTCAGAGGTAGATTTTTTTTTTATTTTTTTTATTTTTTTGTTTGTGTTTTTTAGTTATTTTTTATGTATATATGTTGTTTAAATATTTTTTAATTATTTTTTTAATATTCATATGTAAAAAAAAGTCTTTTCTTAATATGTATTGTATTTACTTTTAAAAATGTACAAAATTAACAAATAAAACTTAAACATAGAAAACATATATAATTTACGTAAAATGTAAACTGGAACGTTTAAAAACATGAAATAGTCCACCTACCCTTGAGACATTTAATAAGACCATTAAAACCTAATAGGATGGATGTAATTATAAGATCCAATATTTAACTTAATAATATCAAAATTAAAACATAATGGACTATCTACTCTTACTGACCTAATATGAACACTTTTAAGACTTAACATCCACTAAATATGACCTATTAGGACCCTTAAGACCTAATAGGACCACTTAAGACCTAATAGAACTTAATAGGTCAAAATAGTTCACCCTCACTTGGCTCAATAAGACCTAATTAAAACCTTTAAGACCTAATGTGACCCTTAAGACCCAATAGGACCCAAATGACAAGGACAAGTGCAACCGCTACCTAGGTTAAATGACTAAACAGTGTAGTAAGCAACTTACCTTATGCATTCAATAATCATCATTGTTCGAGTTATATTGTTTTCATGCCATTAGATCAAGTTATATATTAAAACAACTTTTCTTTATAGCATGCACTTTTATTTTATTTCATTGTTGACTCCTGATAAATTAATCCTTAAGTTTTAAGTTGTCATGTTTTTTAATATTGAACAAAGTAGTTTAATAATGACTAGATGCTATATCAATAAATGGAAAGAAACAAAATAGACTAGCATAACCAAAACACATAATAGTCACAAAAATGTTGAAATAAAGTATCATTATCCATTGTAACACTCTTTGATTTAGCCCAAATATTTAGTATATATCTTTGAAATTGCATTACTTTCTTTTTGATATTTTAGAGTTGGACCATGATATTGGCATTCATCTTTATAAGACCTATAGTTGTGAGACAGGAAAGGCAATATGAAGAAAGATGTCATAGTAAATCCTAAGAATTATATAGTTATCTGATAACAATTATTAGATAACATTTGCATACTAATGTGTTTTAACTTATCACACTTTGTAATACAAAATTAATCATTTAATTATTATCAAGCCACAAGAAAACTATACCATCAATATCATATAACTTTCTATAAAGCCAAGGTAGCCAACTAAATTGATTTGAAATAGTATTGTTTGTTTGAACACTTTGCTATCATTGAACTCTTAACACTTTTCTTTTGTATTGATTTATTATTGTTAGTAGATTGAGTAATTAAACATTTTTGTCTAGTGCCAATATTATTTAATCAATTCAATTAGTTCTCTTTAATCTTAGTCATGGTCTAGATTGTCATATTTCCTTATTCTATTTGTCATGGCCCGTGGATGATCAAACTCCCCTATGCATTTTTTTTAGTCTAAATAAGTATAGTGCTGGATATTATCAAAACTATTATTTTCATCCTTTGCTAAGAAAATTCCTATTTATCAAAATGAATAAAGCCCTAACTCTTATTATATCTAGGATACCTTAATTATAAGGTCATCTTTATTTTTAGTTGCCTAAAGTTACCAAACTAAGGTTTTGATACTATCTAAAACTTAGGATAAAGTATTTTCCTATGAAAGTTCCATAACACATTGTGGTAATCATCACACAGTCAAACATTACAGAGTCCCTCTAAGAGAAGGTTAATACCCAATAGGACCCTTAAGACAAGCTCATAAGACCCTTAAGATGAGCTCATTTAAGACCAGGTTAAGAACCATAAGACGATCTCATAAGACCCTTAAGACGAGCTCATAAGACCCATAAGACCAGGTTACTTTCAACCTAATTAAGACTCTTAAGACTCTTAAGACCCATGAACCCCTTTCCAAATTATTATACATTTTCACCATTTCTTTTAGTATTTAATTTCAATATAATGTTTTTCCCTCTCTAGTTATGGAAATTTGTACAAATTAATTTTTGTCATGTGTGTAAAGTAAATATGTACATGTAAATATGCATTCAAATTAGTAAATATGCGTGCACATGAATTAGTTCTACTACCATGATTGAATACATGTGTAAATGCCTTCAAGTTTAAATTATGTTTTTAAATATTTAAAAATATTACACATGTGCATATGTAAATGCATGAATTTAAATGTTTAATTTAATATAATTTAATTTATATTATGTAAAAATGCATTTGAAAATTAGTTCATGTGTGTTTGTTTGAAGTTTTTAAAATGTTTTCATGTTTACTTGAAGTATTGTACAACACATGTACAAATTGAAAGTTAGATATTTTTAATTTATTTAAATTAATTTGTATATATATATATATATATATATATATATATATATATATATATATATATATATATATATATATATATATATATATATATATATATATATATATATTTATCAATTGATTTTCTAATATTTGGATGTATGTATATGTGCACATGTGCCTACTTGCAGCGAGCATTTTTTATCTATATCTAGATCTAGATATATATTACCTTTGTGTGCATATCACTCATGGCTTCTAGTGGTTCAGATCAGAGTGTCCATGATAGTCATGGATCACGAGCTCCCTCAGACCATAATAGTACCCAGGCCCCACATGCTAGAGATAGTCGTAGAGATGAGACTATCTCTAGGATGCAGGCTGCTCTGACTGCATTAGAGTGAACACTGCAGAATAGTACTACTCTCCCTAATAGGGAGAAATTGACAGCTATACGCACTGAGCTCATGAGTATGATTCAAAAGGCTGAATCATACAATCCATATGACGATGTATCGATTGATGTTTTTTATCATAGCCTATCTAGCACTATCATAGGGACAGTAGGTTGGAGGACAGTTGATTCAGATGTCTCAGTCACTCAGGTGAAGAACATGTTTGGCACCCATTACATCAATAAGAGGGTGGTTCGAGCATATAGGGTCACTTTTTGTACAGATGACATAGTGGCCCCTTTTATATATCCTAGATGGTTAGCAGCACATCATATGTGGCCCCAAAAGGATGAGGTGCCACTATATTTCTGCAAACAATTGTTTGCAGAGTTTCATTTGGGCTATGATGTTGACTACACAGATCTACCTCCACATGTTGGTCAGGGTCGGGGGAGATATCAGGATAAGTGTAGACGACCCGATATACCACAGCCCCCTAGTAAGAGGGCATTGGTGGGTCAAAACCTTTTGGTTCTTCCAAAAGGTTTGGAGGCCTACACTGGAGCTGGGCAGGTTGCAGCTGAGGACACACATTTAGATATGTATTCTAGCATTGCCACCATTGCGACTCAGGTTGAGCAGTTTTCATCTGATCGTGTGGGTAGGTACATGCTTCGATCACGGACGAGTGTAGGTGTATCACCATCTAGTCCATTTTATGACCCATACATCAGATTTGATCTTCCTACTCCAGATGAGATAGGACGACTACCTGAGGATCGCGTGCGTGAGATTAGTGGTATGTTAGTGAGTGATCTCCTGGCTGCTTACCAGAGGATTTCTACATTGCATGGGATTGAGCAACGTGATTTACCTACTTTCATTGGAAAAGGACAGTGTCGTAGATCCTCCACAGGCAGCAGTCGAGGTCAGAGCTCAGATGCAGAGGCAGGTTCCTCTAGACAGAGTGTGGATGATCTTACACCGCCTCCACAGCATACACAGGCTCCCACACAGCATACACAGGCTCCCACATAGCAGACACAGGCTACGACCTCACGAGTTCATAGTAGATTCTCAGATTTGCTTATGGACAACGCCATTGATCCTGATGCAATGTCCTTGCACTCTTCTGAGTTATCCGACCTTGGACGTGCATTATAGCAGGTACAAGAATCTGGATTTAATTTCAATTTATATAGATATACATGTGTACATATAGTTCTATATTTAAATTTAAATGTATTTAAATGTGGTACAGGACATTGCGACAGGTGCTGCATATGGAGATTTAGAGGAGCCTGTTGATCCGATTCATCATGATACAGAGGTACACTTGAAATAAATTAAAAATTAAAATTTTATAAAATTTATTTACATTTCAAGTTCTTATATATATATATATGTAACATTATATTTACATTTACAGACTCAGGTCCAGTAGGACGAGGATCCACACAGGCCCGCACATCTAGCACGTGATGGTGATCATCAACGTAGTTGATGTGTTCATTGATACATGTTTGGATTTTGTGATATATATGTATAGACACTTAAACATTGATGTACATGTTTGATTTTTGAGATATATATATATATATGTGTGTGTGTGTGTACATTTACATTGATATGTAGGTGCATGTTTTGTATATTGATCTATTTGTACATTGACACATGTTTGGATTTTGCACTATATAGACATTTAAACATTGATGTACATGTTTGATTTTTGAGATATATATATATATATATATATATATATATATATATATATATATATATATATATATATATATATATATATATATATATATATATATATATATATATATATATATATATATATAGATCTATTTGTACATTGATACATGTTTCCAGATTTTGTAATTGAAGCCAAAAATTAATTGATCTTTAAAATTAATATTTAATTTATGTTCAATCTTTCATCAATCTAATTAATCAATCTTACTAAAAAATCTTTTTATATCAATTGTAAGTTTAAATCAATCTTTAAAATCTAACTTTATAATTAATCTTTAATTTCAATGTTCAATCTTTTTAATCAATCTTAGAAATTCAATCTATAGGTAAACCCCTTAAGCCCTATTATGCACCCTTAAGCCTTATCTAGATCAATTAATTGAAAATTAATTAATCAATCTTACTAAAAAATATTTAATGAGTTGAAAGTTTAAATCAATCTTTAAAATCTTTAATGAATTGAGAGTTTTTAAATCAATCTTTAAAATCTAACTTTAAAATTAATCTTTAATTTCAATGTTCAATCTTTAATCAACATTAATCTTCTATGCCCTTAAGTACCTCTCATGACCCCTTAAGACCGAAAATGATCTAACATGACCCCTTAACCCCTAGCATGACCCCTTCAGCCCTTAAGTACCTAACATGACCCCTTAAGACCTAAAATGACCTAACATGACCTTAAGACCTAATTTGACCTCACATGACCTAATAAGACCCCTTAAGACCTAACATGACCTAAAAGACCCCTTAAGCCCTTAAGCTCTAACCCCTTAAGCCATGACCCCTTAAGACCTTATAAGACCTAAAATGAGACCTAAAATGATCTAACATGACCCCTTAAGACCTAAAATAAGACCTAACATGACCTAACATGACCCCTTAAGACCTAAAATGATCCCTTAAGACCTAATTTGACCTCACATGACCCCTTAAAGACCAAACATGACCTAATATGACCTAATAAGACCTAGCATGACCTCACATGACCCCTTAAGCCCTTAAGGACCGAACATGACCCTTAAGCCATGACCCCTTAAGCCCTTAAGCCCCAACCCATTAAGCCATGAACCCTTAAGCCCTTAACCTCTTAAGCCATGACCCCTCAAGACCTTATAAGACCTAAAAGACCTAATATGACCTAACATGTCCTAACATGACCTAAAAGACCCCTTAAGACGTAATATGACCTCACATGACCTAAAAGACCCCTTAAGACCTAACATGACCTCACATGACCTAATAAGACCCCTTAAGACCTAACATGACCTAAAAGACCCCTTAAGACCTAAAATGATCACTTAAGACCTAATTTTACCTCACATGAGCCCTTAAGGACCAAACATGACCTAATATGACCTAACATGACCTAATAAGACCTAATATGACCTAATATGAGCTAACATGACCTAATAAGTCCTACTATGAACTAATAAGACCTAACATGACCCCTTAAGACCTAAAATGATCTCACATAACCTCACATGACCTCACTATGAACTAATAAGACCTACTATGAACTAATAAGACCTAACATGACCCCTTAAGACCTAAAATGATCTCACATAACCTCACATGACCTTAAATGAACTAATAAGACCTAATATGACCTCACATGACCTCACATGTCCTAACATGACCTCACATGACCCCTTAGGCCCTTAAGAACCGAACATGACCCCTTAAGCCCTTAAAAGCCCTAACCCCTTAAGCCATGACCCCTTAAGCTCTTAAGCCCTAACCCCTTAAGCCATGACCCCTTAATCCATGAGCCCTTAAGCCCTTAACCCATTTGGCCCTTAAGCCATGACCCCTTAAGCCCTTAAGCCATGACCTATCTAATCAATCTAAACAAAAAATAGAAATATAGACCTATCTAATATTTATCTAATCAATCTAATCTGATAAATTGAAATTAAAATTCAAGTAGAAAGTAAATTGAAAGTTCTATCCAATCAATTAAAATTCAATTTACCTATCTAATCAATCTAATCAATAAATAGAAATTTATCTAGACTAGAAAGGTATGCAATTCAAGAAATCAATCTATTCTAATCAATTGAAAAAAGAATCAATCTAATTTCAATTCAAATATAGACCTACATTTAATCAATCTAAACAAAAAATAGAAATATAGACCTATCTAATATTTATCTAATCAATCTAATGAATAAATTGAAATTAAAATTCAAGTAGAAAGTAAATTGAAAGTTCTAGTTCTAAGAGAGAGAGAGAGAGAGGGGGGAAGGGGAAGGGGAAGGGGAAGGGGAAGGGGAGAGAGAGAGAGAGAGAGAGAGAGAGAGAGAGAGAGAGAGAGAGAGAGAGAGAGAGAGAGATATAACTTTCATCAATTAAAATTCAATTCAGGTTTAATCTTGATCCATAAATTCAATCCAATCATAAATTTCAAATCAAATTTAAAGTCTACATAGAAGTTTCAAATAGGATTTAAATTAAGTATGTAAAAATTAAAATCCTTAAACCTAAAGCTCCTAATACATGTAGTCTGGATCCTCTCTATCCTTTATTATCTCCAAAAGTTTTTCATGCTCTTCAATAGGCAACTTCCACTTTTGGTTTTTACTTGACCCTTTTTTTGACACAGTTTCAAACTGCAATTTCGTCGCTATAACCAAGTGACTATAATGTAGAACTCTCTCTCCACGCATGTATTCAACAAATTTAATTCCATTTTTTTCAATCTTATCTTGTTGATAATAGGTGCCTTCAATAACAACTGAACCAGTCGGATATTTTTGTCCATCACCATCAACAACTTCTTCAAGCAACTTGTGTTTTTCCTTGGTGCATCTTAGTAGATAATAATCTACACCTTCTATATTCTCAGGATCCGCAACCACAGCAAAAATATCACCTACACAATTTATATTTATGTGTACAAGTAAATGTTAAATTTAAACCTCAAGTTCATGTATAATATATATATATATATATATATATATATATATATATATATATATATATATATATATATATATATATATATATATATATATATATATATATATATATCATGTAAATATACCTAGAAATAAAAAATACGCACCTGTAACAACTAAATTAGAAACACGTTCATAGTCAGCTGAATATATAGGATCATGGATGTCTATGACATTGTCATCATCTTCATAAGGAGGCATTCTAATTAACACTTTATGATCCCATATTGAAACATATCCATTTGCAATATTAACACATTGACTCATTGTGTTGTTGTTAAGACAATCTTCACAAAAGCATGATTTATCTCTTAGTTGAATTAGTGGAGGCTTGTGTTGTCCCGTAGTCATCACTTGATGCAAACTTCTAATTCCAACAATTGATTGACAATTGTAGGGATTCGATCGATCGATATCTGGATTGGATGGATTGATATATAGATCTCAGTTTGAAATCATGAAAAATGTGAAATGCATTATATATATATATATATATATATATATATATATATACAACAAGTTAAAACACACATACATGACATACCTATATATGTAGTTTCATGAATTTGAGTTTGAAAAATAAAAGTAAATTAAATAAATACCTATCACTTCCCAAAAGTAACGTTTGTTGTATTTTGTGTCTCGAGTAGCGAAATGATTTTGACACCATTCAACAATCTTCTTTGAATTCTCTATCATGTTACCTAGAGAGATATATTTTTAACAATTTAGTTATATATATATATACATGTGTACATGTAATGTAAAGTTTTAAATAGTCTAGTCAAGTAAACAAGTTGAATATCAAATGTATGTACACATACCTTGAAGTTCATGTTGTCGGAGTGCACGCTTCACACATGCTCCTGCTCCATCATGTTCTCCTTTTCCATGTCCACTTTCAAAGAAGTTCCAAACAAACTTAACGTTGTGTCTAGCATGTTTCATGGCTAACCAATTAAAAGCTTTTGCAGACTTAAATTGACCTACAATTCAAATAAATATAAAAATGTATTTAAATGTGACACATAAATATATCTAGAAATGCTCAAAAAAAAAATTAAAATAAAATTTATAATGCATGTACGTACTTACCTGCACACCCATCAGACCAGATCCAATGTTGTGAAGCATTTATCCCACAACTTGCAAGATTGTTGAAAAACATGTTGAAACAATGAGCCACATAGCTCCTATCATGAACCTTGTCATCACTAATATAGAAATGAACCTCCTTGATGATAATGCGTTCATTTTGATCTATACCAGATTCTATCCCATCCAAATCGTATTGTGCATGTCTATAGGTCACATGCACAAATATTGCAACTTGATCAGAATGATAATATTGACTTTGGAGCTCCTTTTGAGGGGAAAATGTATAGTTCTCCGCAAAATCTACAACTGAAAGAATACAACCAAGTGGGAAACAATTTTTGGAATCACGAAACTGTTTAGCTTGCCATCGTGCACCATGACAATGTTGGATATGTGGATAAATCATAGATCGAAATCTGTCCATGAACTGAAGGTACGGTAATTCACTCTCTTTTAATGTAATTTTTTTTGATTCACCTCCTGTCTTCGTTTGGTATATCTCATATTCAAATCTCTTCCACTGGACTGGTGTTGTAACATCAATATTATTAAATTGTAAAGGAAATTGCTGCAAATTTCCACAATTATTGCATTCATTTTTTATACACTGGACATTAAATTCATTTGAACCTTCTGATTTATCACATAAAATGGACTTTACAAATTCTGTTGTACTTCCAGTAACCATACCTAGATTAAGTATTGTCGTAACCTTTTTATATGATTGCAAGTACAAGTGAAACTCAACATGATTTCGACAACAACATGTTTCACGAACCTTATTTATGCGTACGAAGCAAGGGCGCAACATCTCAAACATTCTCTGACATATTTTCACATCTGAAAATTCATGTTTGAATGCTTCAAACAATTCACTTTGTGTAGTATCGACAAAATGTTTTGGATGTGAAATCTTCATACCGGTCTCTTCATCGTCCATTTGTATAGTGTCCCTTCTATTGGAAGAAACACGAGAGTGATTGGTCCAAAAATCAATGACCCGTCTTCTTACATCTTCAAAAATTTTGTCTTTACGGGGAAGTCTACAAATCTGTACCCAATTCTTTTCAATATTCATATCCAACATATTTCTCTTCCTAATATATCTCTGTATAGTTCTTCGAGATACGTTGAGTAAATCAGAAATTGCTCGAACTTTATTTCTATGTGTCAATTTCTTACTAGTTATCATAGTCATCAAGGCTCTTCTAGCTGCATTTGAATCTGGTCCTTTATGATCTGCCTTGTTAACAACATTCAGTGCATCTTGTAAATTTTGAATTATTGTCTCTTTTACTTTACCTCCTCCAACTTTCCTATTATCAATACCCAACAATTCCAAAACCGGAGTCATTTCTTTTTTCTTGAATAACTTTGCAAACAATTGTGCTTTTCCCACCAAAGATTTACTCTCAAAATATTCCATCCACATATTTTTGAGATGCAATTTAATAGTGCTTTCAGGTACCAAGTGTTCTGGTTCAATTTGACTAATAAGTGATTCCTCATTCATGTCCATCAAATTCTGCATTGTAGGAAAAAAATGTATACTTCGACTACTACCAATATCCTCCCCTAGTTGAGTTGCACCTTCTACAGCGATAGGTTCTTCTTCAACATCCATTGGTTGCTCTTGGACACGTTTCGTATGACCTTTCATTTGGTCATCCCTTTTACGATCATACTTCCTTGTTCTAGTCCTTTTATTTCTCATTGCTCAAATATTTAAGCAAGATTTTTCTTATTGTTTTACTACTTCGTCACTGAAAAACTTGTCTTCAAACTTTTTCGAAATCAAAATTTCTTTGAAACTTCTCCAAAAGAATGACTCCTTGCTTCAAAATATCCTTATATCCTAAAATAAGAATATAAATTCGCAATTGATATATATATTTTTTAAAATATTATGCACATATATACCCTTCGGTTTGAAAGGACCGGTCGCTCACGCGACCAGTCGCGAGGGGCCGACGACTTGAGGGGACTCGGCCGAGTACCACTCGGCCGAGTCCCACTCGGCCGAGTCATCCTAAGTGGCATGCCAACTTGGCAGCCAAAACTTAAAAAACACAAATAATACACAATTTGCACTTGTGTTTTTTTCTCTTCTGCAAATTAAAAATTTGAAAAAACTAAAACTACCCTTTTGTAGATCTCGGAATTTCAATTCTAAAAATCTAAATTTTATATAATTTCAATTGGAAAATGTTAAACAAATTTGTAAAAAATCACATGTAGGTATATAAAGCTTTGAGAAGTTGCCGATTCGATAAATTAAAAAAAATAGTAAATCAATTAAAAAAAAAATTAAAATTATATGAGGCACTAGAGAAGAGAATCTTCTTCAAGAATATATAATTTATTTGAATTTTAGAAAAATTTTGATAGCTGAAAAGTGGCGGGAGATAAAAACTACTGATTTCATGTAAGTTGTACTTTGAATACTTATAACGGGCAAATTATAGATCGAAAACACTTCTTTCCTTTTTGTTGCACTAGGTATACATGTCATCTAAAACATATTTTGAAATTGGAAGAAAAAACAATGTCTTACTTATAATTATTTGACGGGAGGTAAACCCCCTGATTTGCTGTATTTTTAGGACATGAAAAATAGACTTTAAAAATTAAAAAAATATATTAATTTATGTCCAAAATAATTTTAAAAAATTATAGGCATAAAATTCATCCTATTTCACACATTTCATCAGTTTACATCATCTTCAAATTCTAAATAGAAATGTGACTTTTATGCCCTTGAAGTTTTTTCGTTTTGGTGTTGTTAGCCTCTTCCTTTGTAAAAGGGTGACAGCTTATTGTGCTTTTACCCGATAAAAAAGATTACCTTTGGATTGTGTACTAGTTCCGATGAGTCTTCCTCCATCATCATAGATTTTTACCTTTTTGCTCTCAAAAGGAAGTCGGTGGACTGAGTTATTCAACTGTGCCACACTTAACAGATTATAGTTCAGTCCATCTACCTAGTATGCATTCTCACATTTTATTCTATCATTAAGCATCAGTGAACCTTTACCTCTTACCATACAGGGTGCATCATTTCCCATCCTAACCGATCCTCCATCGTATTCATCAAGTACATCAAATTTCTCTACATCACTAGTCATATGATGTGTACAGCCACTGTCTATGATCCATGTATCATTTTTGCTTACTTTAGAGATCAATGCTATTTCTTCATTTTTCTCTTCTTCCTCTGAATCATCTTTCATAGCAACAAATACTACTTATGTTATCTCGGTTATCTCTGTTGTTGTGTCGATAGCCTCTGTTGACTCTTCTCCCGTAGCTTCCTTCAGATCGGTCTTTGGTTCTATCATCATCTTTCTTATGTGGACATCTAGCAACAATGTGGCCAACCTCTTTACAATTAAAGCATGCCAAAGGTAGCTTACCTCTATACCTTCCTTTACCTTTCGGTAGTCTTCTAGCCATAAGAGCTTCAAGTTCATCAAGCTCGTCATCGGTATTACTATCACTATCATTTTTGTTACTCCTACTAGACTTACTAATCTTCAGAGAAGACATGAAAGTGGATTCGATAGAAGGTACAACACTGTTATCAAAATTAGTTAACTCAAAAGTTGTAAGTTTACCAATCAAATTGTCAAGTGTAAGTACATTAGTAGATGAAGACCTTGTCTCATGAATAGCAAATATTCTGATTGCATAAACCGACAATAAGGTTCTGAGTACTTTACTTACCACATTTTCTTCACTGATTACTCCATTAGATGCTCTAATACCACGTACTACCTCTTTCAGTCTATTTGTATATTGCCCAATATTCTCACCTTCTTTCATCTTCATATCATCAAATCGACTTCTTAGGCTCTCTGCTCTAGCTCTTTTAACATACACATCTCCACTATAAACTTGAGTAAGTTTATCCCACATGGCTTTTTCAGTAGTGCAACTTTTGATATCTTCAAATTCGGCATCGGTGCAGGAAGTAGCAAGTTCCATCATAGTAACATTGTGTTCATGCTTGTCTTTCAGTTGATCAAGTGTCAGGGGACTTGGTGTCAGTTCTATATAACCATTCTCCATCAATTCTAGTGTTGCATTCCCAATTACAGATATGTGCAACTTCATCCGGTTTTGCCATACTATGAAATTTTCTTTGTTCAGCTTTGGCACTTCCCTCTTATACATTTTGAGATCTTTGTGTTGGAGTCCTTATAACTCTATTCTAAGAAACCACAGCTCTGATACCAATTGTTAGAATAACTGAGAGGGGGGTGAATCAGTTATCCAGTGTCCCAAAACAAAATGTATAATCCAAAACAAATTCTTCAACTTCTACAACTCGGTAAACATAAAATACTTTCACTGTCTATGTTTTTACCAAATACCAGTCTAAAAACTTATAGCAGTTACCAATAAAATCTAACATGCAATATGCAAAGTATGATAACAAACAAATACCACAATCAACACATAACACAAGAGATTTAACGTGGAAACCCTGTTAAGGGAAAAACCACCTGGGACCAGCAACCCAAAATTGTTCACTCTTCTGAAGTGAGGTTGGTGAAGACCCAACCCTGTTAAAGGTTACAAACACACTGTTAGGTGTGACCTTGTTAGAGGATTTTAGACCAAAATTTATCATCCAGCCAACAGTCACTCTGGGGTTGACAGGATAACAATGTTCACTCTATGAATGAAACACCAAAAGACTTTCATAGTCCACTCGGTTAAGAGATTTGACTATATACAATGGTTAAATACGTAACAGTAGATGAGCTGCATTGATACAACTTCAATTGCAGATTATAGATCAATATTTAGCTCATTAAAATATTTTTGATCAATATTTCACTTCAGATTCAATACTATATCAACTTACTGTCCATCGGTAATTACTCTTTGTAGCTCAGTTTGTTCTACAGTTCGGTTCTCACTAACTAGTATGATCAGAATGCATGAAAGCTTGTTCACGTGATATTTCTACAATATCTTCTTCCTCCAACATAGTTTCAATAATGAAACCAATGTCTCTTATATAGATGAGTAAATCATTTTCTTTTGCTCCATCAGATTTTGCCACTTAATCTCATTCATTGATTTTTCCTCTTTAACCTTCTTCGGCTGACATGTAAGTAACACATTTCAATATGTTCCATTAGATCTTCCTTTAATTATGTTAGCCATCGATCTGTGTAACAAACTTTATTTGTTACCTTGAATTCATACACTTTCTAGCTCATTAATCTTATCGGCTAAACTAATCATTTAATTCATTCTGTTCTGCTTGGTTAACAAAGAAATGCATCGATGAACACAAGCTCAGTTAACACTGTGCTCGGTATACACTACACTTCGTCGCTGTATACTAAAAATGCTTCATCAACCAACAACACTGCTTTGTGTCTTTCAGCTCTATTCTTCATCATAGATAAATGAAACATACTAAAGTCAATATCATCAAGTCATAGACTCATCATCAAGTTACTCAATGTATTCCTTATCCTCATTTGACATATCCATCTTCCTCATGTAAATATTTCTGTTCTTCTTCTCTTTCACCTTTCTTCAGATGAATCAGTATAGTAACTTACAAGATAAGTACTGTCAAACTAGTTGACATCAATGACAACATAATACTGATTTAATCATATTACATATCTAATCAGTCTACTCCTCAGTGATCTTAAATCACAGTTCCTTCAATCAGGTTCTAAATCAGTTGTAGTTCATCACCAACTTTGTAAAAAAAACTCGCTGAAAAAGTAGATGATACCAAAATATTCTTGGCGGTGTCTAGGTGGTGCATTGGCAGCTGGAAATGCAGAGCAATGGTGGCAGGTGGCGGTGGTTGCTATAATTTTTTTAAATTTTTATACCTCAAAATGTGTGCCCAAGGGCGTATGACCCTACAACTAATTATTTTTTTGGCCTCAGAGGTCAACTTGTCCAAAATAGATAAATTTTATATGGAAATAGGGGTTTTGGGGCACTTTGAGTTCAACAATGAGCTCCGATTGAGCTCAAAGTGACCAGAAACAAAGGTACCCAACAACCAACACAAAACCTTCTAAAAATCATAGATCTGACGAACAAGGCCAAAGATCTCATGAAGAGAACAGGGGCATGAAGATCTGAAACTCTAACACCATATTGGAGTTGATGAGAAAATCAACCCATAGCTCCCAAGAATCACCTGCATGAAAACACCTGTCATAGAAAGAGAGAAGCAAACAACTATGGAGGCCAAAATTTAATGATCCATGATAGATGAATCATCTTGATGTGCAAAATAAAAATTGCAATACAATGAAAAAGAATTTGTTGAAAACAAGAGAGACCAATCCTTATAAAAGGAGATCAAAACTCTAAAGGAAAAACCTAGGTTGCATGATAATAATTAATTATTATATGCCTAAAGTTTAGCTTAAGTAAAGAAAGAGATAATAAGTGACTTAATAATTAAATCAATATGATTTAATTAATAAGAAAAATAACTTATTACTCTAACAAAAAGTACACATGAAAAGTACACTACAAAAGATGTGGATAAACTACTCTATTAGCTTACTAGTTGTTCCAATGCTTGGCTAGTTGAGTTACACTTTCCTCCAACGCCCAAATATTTGAAAAATTTCATTTGGAGTTGTTTTAGAATAGAAAGCAATCAAATAAAGTCTAATGTGCATTGAAAAACATCACTAAAAAGGAGAGGTGAGAAGTATAGGAGCAGCTAACATTCCCATCTATGCCAACATACCATGTCTCCATTAAAGCTAATCCCTACAACCATTGAAACATATTTTCCCACTCATCATTAGAAAAGGGGCAGGACATAAAAGTAACACAAGATAGAGGCGGGGCTGTGTTAAGGGTTTTTTGATGGGAATAATCTATACAATTGAAAATTGAGATGTGATAATCGACTCAACTACATAGAATGCCCGACTATAACTACTGACACCATTGTCATAATTTAGTTTTCATTTGCATCAAAGCTTTCAATGGTGATCAATCCCTTGGGGATCTTATTACCCTCAAGCTCTGTCCCTATTGAATTATAGGTGGTTTGATTAAGCATAGTTAAAATATATGTTATTCTAATTTAATTAGTTAATTGATTATTTAAATTTTAAATTTAAATAATTAAGTTTTTTACTGAATGAAACTTCTATACTTTTCATGTTTAATAGTCGAAGTGAAATCCACTTCATATGTAGATTAAAAGATTGTTCATGCTATAAAGCACTCATATTGATCTTTTGTATGATTTCATGCATTGCATTAAGCTATTTCAATCTTGTGTCTTTTTATATCCTTCTCCACATGATTGAGGGTGAAGAGAGATTTATCATTGTATTAAATATTAGTTGAGCTTTTACAACTATGAAATTTCTTAGTGTGCCAATTTCTTTTACTAAAAAATGTTTTTCAAGGGGAAAATATTGCATATTATCTTTGCTTTTCTTTTTCTTTTTTATTTTTTGTTTCAAATTGTATATGCACCATGTTTGCACTAGTTTTATTACATAATTTATGAGGCTTCATTGTCCCACATCTTGGAATGTAATTATATTGAAATAAAAGTGGTGATTGTGTAGGCCCCTAACCTTTCTACAATAGTTTGTGAATCGAGATCCCATGCAGAAGACCAGGTCACCCTTTGTAGAGAAAATCATGATTGTTGCTACTACACCCAAAGATAGTGCTTGGTTATGAAGAGGTTTATTATTTCCTCTAGGAGACATTTCCCCGTCAACACCCATAAGGGCATTGCCTTTTGACCCAGGGGGAATTGACCCCTCCACCCCCATAAGATGCACTACTCCTTAAACTCGTTAATCATTGTCACCCTTTAGACCCCATACGAATTTTAATTTTTGCTCTAAGGATTTTTTTTGATAGTTTTCTTCTAAAAAAATTACCTTGATTTTCTACTAATTTATTGTAATGTAAAAAATTAATCAATAAAAATATTTTAAAAAATAAAAGATTCGCTAATAGAAATTAATATCATTTTAAAAATATTTAATTTACAAAGATTTCATATATATTTAAAGAGAATTACTTGAAATTATCATTGATAAATAGATAGAATAATTTATCATTGTTGCTCTCTAAATGACACTAAATGTAGCACCCTAATTGATGATCTTTGCAAAGTAAAAATGGCTAATTAAATCTCTATGATATATATCTAAAATAATACAACGTAGATATTTTCCTAACAACTATAATTATACTACCATCATCATAGATGGATTTTATATTCATAGAAAAATAAGCAAAGATTGGACTTTTGTTTATATAAACCATGATAAGAAAAGTCTGCTCCCCAAAATTTGCTACCACACCACTCTAACTAGTAGTTTATGCTAGAGCAAAAAAGAAAGTAAAGTATTTGCACTTCTTTTGAGATGAAAATGTGGTATGCCTTTGTATGTAGTGGCATATATTATTCTTATATGTGCATCATCTTGTAGAAAATGTAACATAAACATAATATAAATTTAAAAATGAACTAAAGAAAGTAGCAATAAGAGTTTTGAGGCAAGTTAAATAGAGTAAGATATTACAATCATTTTGTCTGATCTTTTTGCATCAACATTTTGGATCACACTTTGTGATCCAACGTACCATCAGGATGATGGATCACAGAGTGTGATCCAAAACATTGATGCAAAAAGATCATACACAATTCAAACTAGAAGCAATGGAAACAAATATGACAGAATGTGGAAAATTGATATTCTTAATACAATCATTGTGTAAAATTGAGTATGTTATGTTTATTTTTAGAGTAAGACTTATAATGTTCTTCATGAAGGAAAGAATAATGTCATACAAAATTATCAATAGCTAATTTATAATGCAACAATTACTTGTATAAATCAAGTTAGATTCCACAGGTGGTAGACAAAGAGAGTCTAACAGAAAAGATGAAAAAATTGTTGAGAGGGAGGTCTACTATGTGTCTGCTAGTAGTTCCTCCCATATTTTAGAGAGTCTCAAAATTGAATCCCTCGACGTCACCAAAAAATTGGCTCTTACAGAGAAGGATACGTCACCCAATTCTGGTAAGGGAAAGACTCCCCTTCATTGGAAAGGTGGTAAATGTGAGGAAACTTGAGAGGAGATGAACAAAATTAAGAAAATAATTGCAAATATGGAGAAGAGGTTGCAGTAAATCTCACACTTTTCCTTAAAAGTCATGTATAGATTGGCTACCATCTTATTTATGTTGTAGAAGAACACCTCAATGCAGAGGATGAGGAGGATGACAATTACAAAGAGATTTATAAGTTCCTTACATAGGATTGGGTGATGAAGATGTTGATCAAGCCATGCAAGTCAAAGGATGCTTAGAGATGTGGTCCCTTTTTCATTTTTGCATTAATGTTGATAGTGGCCTTTGTGGTCTTGCTTTAAGCTTTGTCATTATTGTTGGTATTGTTATATTTTGCATTGGTAGTTTATTCTGGTATGACCCTAAGTGGCCATGTTTAAGGACTTTTATTACTATTTTGATTAGTGGTGTTGATGATGTTAGTATTAGATACTAATTTATCTTAACTATTTCAATGTTAGGCTGGCCATTTTTATGTTTGGTTAGTGTGTTGTAATTGTTAATCTACTAACTTACGCCTATTATGTTGTTGTATCTAAGGGAAAACACCCTAGTTTTGTTTCTTTAAATATAAAACTGTAAAAATTTTCCTAAGGAAAAGAATGAAAATGCCTAGATCTAGAAGCTCAATAGATAGCACAAAAAGAGAGACAAAATGATATGATCCTCAAATGACTGGGTTCACTGATGATTAATAATCAAATGATAATGGATGCAATCAATCAAGTACAATGTAGACATTCCTGAATATATAGGAAATGGAATAAGACTACATGATAAGGAGATGATAAGCTATCAACCACATTGGGTGGAATTACATGTCTACGAAAGGTGGATCATCCTCCATTGTACAACAAAGTATGTGCAACATGTGCATCAATGAGAGGATGATAATGTGATAAGATCACTAAAGGTGGATCTCACACCTAAAGTGGAAATTCTCCTACACCATGTGTTAAAATGAAATGTACACTTCTAGGTGTCTCAATGACAACTAATATGCAAATGCATTATCCTAAGTAAACTTAAGTAAAGTGTAATTAGTGAATACTTAATTACACCAACACTCCCCCTTAAGTGCAACTTAGGGGATTGAACGTAAGCTCACAATGCTAGATGACAATGCATGATGGGTCCCGGCTACTAGGCCATATTAGGTACCCATGTAAAATATGCAGGAGAAATGCAATGCAATCTCTCATAAAGCGGAGAAAGAGGGAAAACCTCATGGGAAAAACCCTCCCCCAAAAAGAGAGATAAAAAACAAGATGCAGTAATCAAGACCCCTCCCCATTATGAAATACATCATGTCTATACAATAGAGAAGTATGAGAAGGACAAAATGTAAAGAGCCTACCTGGCTCTATGTATTTAATTAAACTTTTCCCAAGTAAATTCAACAGGTGCCAAAAGATTTCAACTTTTATTTGTCTTTAATTTTACAAACTCTCCACAAGGAATAATTTCAAATGAATATCATCATATGACCAATCCTATTACTAACAATATTCTTTCACCAAATTGTATCAAAATAAATTTTTATCATTATCAACTTTTAAAATAATCATCTCCAGGAAAAAACATCACCTCTTATATGAAAGAAATGCAGCAACCAAAATTAACTTACAAGCTGGAAATATCACGTTCCATTTCAAAAAATGTATGCAGCCAGCAAACAACACTTATCTCCAAACGGCTAAGCAAAGAGACATACAACAGCTGCCACAAGTGTCTAGCTCCCAACAATCTTGTCACCTTCCCAACATGATGCAACAACCTAAGATATTACTCTAGGCATGTGAATAAATGGTTGGCACTCTCCTTGTATTGACGTGAGTTTAGAAAGGAAGCATGTGCTAGCATACAGCCCAAAATGTAACCAGAATTGACTTGCGTGGCCTCTCAAACCCAAACACAGCACGAGAAATACAACACCAGCTACCACAAGAAATAATTATGAAACCATCAGTCACCAGCTCCTCCAATCACAGAGATAATTCAGCCTCTATGTGGATTTCGAATCAACCAGACTTCCATATAGTCAATATCAAACCCCAGCTCTTGAAATTAACCAATTCATTCAATTTGGCATACCTCAATGCCAAATTAATATCTTCAGAATCAGAATATGATTATCGAGAATCCAGAAGCAAAATTCATCATCAATAAGTGATGATTCAAATTGCAGAAAGAGGAATCAGTCCTCAAAACCCTAGCCATTTCTCATAGCCAAGAAGCTTCATAGATTTTATCAAATCAACAATGAAAATAAAGTGCTTTTTTGAATTGAATATATAGCTTTTTTGGAAAAAGCTTCAATATTACTTTTTTCACTTAAAAGGCTTTTTAATCACAACTTCACTTTATAACATTAAAGTTATAAAGTAATAAAGTTATTAAATTAAAATAATTTAATTTAATAACGATAACTTTAAAATAAAAAGCCACTGAAGCCCACTGACTGCAAAAAACACATTTATGACATCAGAGCCTTAAACTTCAGCTGCCCTGCCAAAAATAACCAACTGCCAAAAATAGACTTACTATAAATAGTAATTCCCTCAAACTGGATATTCCTTGAAACTCAATCTTGAAACATCTGACACCTTGTGCAAATGCCTTGCTAAATCTGGCCATACCCAAAAATACCACTTACTAAAAATAGTAAGTTGACCAAATTGACCCGAACGAAGAGCAAACCTAATATTCTGAACCTCCAGAATGGAATCCCAACACTGGCTCTGCCAAATGACCCCCTCTGATCCCCTGATTAGCCTGCGAGGGTCACCAAACCAAGCTAATCCCTAAAGTCTAAAAAATGGGGACATTACAGTCCTCCCTTCCCAAGATTTCTTTTCCTCAAGCAATCAGGAAAAAACAAGCAACATCACAAACCACCTGGATCCCAAGAATGGTCATAAGTAATGTCTCAATCCTCACCATACTCCTGTGAAGAAAATCCCAACATCAACACCCAAATAACTGACATCACTAAAAAGAATATCTGGAAACCAACTGTAGATGCCGATACAGGAAACAACATAGCGAAACTCAACCCAACTGAAACATCAACTCTGCCAAAACTCGAGTCCCTATCTAACTCACACTCACACCCAACTGTACTGAGAAGATGATAATGACCAAATGTGCCTGAATCACTGTTACTAGCTCTAATCTCTAATAAATTGCCCTGGGTGTGTGGATACTGCAAGTAGTCCAACTTGTAATTGCCAATTCCATCTGCAAAATGTGGTACTAATACATCCCAAAATGGATGGTAAGAAACTGGAGCCGGTCTACCCCTGCGTGAGATCAAATCTTCTACTTGTGGGTCAAAAGACAAATGATGGACATACCCCACCATATACTACTTGTAGGAATCCCCAATCTCCATCAATAGCTCATCATTACCAAACTAGGAATCATGAGATGGCTCCAATCTCTGACTTCGCATAACTGTAGGCGGGTTAGGATCCTGAGAAACCCTCTCAGAAAACCCAACCTTGAAATCCCTATGGGGAAGCATCATAGTTAGAGTCTCCACAATCTTCCCTACCAACCTTCCAATAGCACAAGAGCCTCCGATGAGAGTACCCTCAGACACTCTGTACAAATCCTCTCACACATATGCACTCTCAAGTAAATACTCCATGAATGACTCAGTGCAGTAGATATTATAGATGGTAGAGTCAACTTGCTCCCCCACAACCCACAACTAATCCCTCTGAAAATGTGGCACAACCAACTGTCCCATGCTATTAGCTATGTGATATGATGAAATAGATTCACTTCCATCAAAAGGAAGAAAATAAACCTAAGAGCTCAACTCCACTGGTACTCCTACCTCATCCATACCAAGTGCTCCCATATCCTAAACAGATGTGTCTACCACATCATCATGTTCCTCATCACCAGCTATAGAAGAAAACTCACTACCAACCACCTCAATGTGTAATCGAACTAGGTCTGGGGCTGGTGTGGACTGTAAATGCTCCAACTCCATGGTCACCTCCTCTAATTAGATCTATGACTCCTGAAGAGCCCACTGAGTTCCCTCTAAAGCCTCAGTAGTCACTGTGAGCTCTTGAGTAAGCTCACTCACCTCCTCCTCTCTATCCATCAATGCCTCATATGCTGTACTCCCCTACTCAACTAGGTGATCTCGATCGGCTACCAACTGTAAATAGTTCTCTCTCAAAAACCTAACAGCTTCTCGTAAGGAATGAATCTCTGTCAACGAAAGGTAACCACCACTATGATCATCTTTCATAGGAGCACCCCAACCATTAATATCCAACAACTGACAAGTGGCATCAAAATTCTTGAGATTAGAAGTAATATCTCTCTCATCAACTCGCAATTGGCTAGTCACATGATGACTCTGCACAATAGGCCTCCTATGAACAACCTCTACTATGTTGTCCACACTATGAGAGGAAGCTGCATCCAACAAACTCCCCTCAAGATCACTGTATCTCTATGTACTTTCATCTGAGTACACATCTACAAATTGAGTACACGCATTAGACTTTTCCTCAACTAATTTTGAGGAAGCTGCTGCTGAATCCAACTCAACACCATCTCCTGCTACCTCTTCCTCTGCAACTGCCTGACAATCCAGAGCCTGGGATCCATCCTCACTTAGGAAAAACTCAGAGTCCTCCCCCAAGGTCTGATAAATCAAACATGTCCCACTATAGGATGAATCATCCTCATGAGTTACTGAAGAAGTAACCCCCTCTCTAAAAGTGGAAGCTTTGGCTGTAACAAATTCCTACCACTCGTAAGCTTCCCTATCCTCATATGTGAGTCCTTGTAATATAGAATCCTGGAGCCCACCACCACCATATGACAACACTGAATCTACACTCAAAGTCAGATATAGAAAACCAAAAACACTACAGCACTCATCATCCTTGCTCTCAACAACAAAAATGTCTGTGATGCTAGTGTCCATATCATCTATCTGTGACTCCTCCACTAACTTTGGTTGCATACACAACTCAATGTCGTCATGTGAATCAACTATACTATGGCATGAAACTATGTCACCCAAATCAACTACAACACTCCCATCCTAAATTTCATCACTAGATAGTTCCATGCTCACATCCTCAACACAAGAAAAAACCACTATCTCTTGTACCGATCCCACACTGTGACTGCTATCATAAACCTCTGAGCTATTAGAGCTCATATGCTCCTCGCAGTCATCACCCAACATCTCACAGGGGGTGTCATCTCCAATGCAGCTCACAACATCCCCAAAAGTGTCATCAGATGTGTCTATACTATCAGCTCCCACATCTCCTACTGAAATCTCATCTACCAACACCTAACTCTGCAAACATGACTCAACATCAAGCTATGTACCAATAATGCTACAGCATGAACTATCATCAAATGACTCCGCTGTGGTACTCAAATCACCAACATCACCACTGGGAGACTCCATACATGCATCGATCCCATCTGAGGAAGCAACTACCTCTTGAACTAGAGCAACACTACTACAGCTAACATAAAAATCTCCAATAACTACTCCCTCCACGGAAGAGTCTGAACACTCAGTGATACATACAACATCAGCTGCCTCTATACAACCTGTAGTGATTGCTCTTGGGGCCTCAACTTGTTGATGCTTAGTGCTGCTTTCAACCAATGGTACTAAAACATCTACTGGTTCCTATGAAATAAATCCATCATCAGCACTGCGGATAGGAATAGCAAGTGTTGTACTAGATATAGAAACATCAGCATCATGGACACCTGTCAGAGAAAAATCTAGCCTTCTCCCCTGTAAACTCGATGTCGGCCTTCTAAAAGCAGAGACCATATACCTCGCTACCCTGTCTACTGTCACTAGATCCAACAAACTCTCTACCAATATCTAATGATGCAATCTAAGTCTCTCCATACTTTCTACTAAAGCATTTAATTCCTCTCTTTTTCCCATACTACTTTGGCGACTTCCAAAACTGGGCCTTCTGTATTTATCCATAGCTAGGGAAAGTGGAAGTGCTGATCACTTTTAAATAACTTCATACTATAAATGAATCCAGACCACACAGGATGGCAGGAAAAATGCTCTAATACCACTGTACAGAGCTTGCCTGGCTCTATGTATTTAATTAAACTTTTCCCAAGTAAATTCAACAGGTGCCAAAATATTTCAACTTTTATTTGTCTTTAATTTTACAAATTCTCCACAAGGAATAATTTCAAATGAATATCATCAAATGACCGATCCTATTGATAACAATATTCTTTCACCAAATTGTATGAAATGAAATTTCTATCATTATCAACTTTTAAAATAATCATCTCCAGGAAAAAACATCACCTCTTATATGAAAGAAATGTAGCAACAAAAATTAATTTACAAGCTGGAAAGATCACGTTCCATTTCAAAAAATGTATGTAGCCAACAAACAACACTTAGCTCCAAACTACTAAGCAAAGAGACACACAATAGCTGCCATAAGTGTCCAACTCCCAATAATCTTGTCACCTTCCCAACATGATGCAACAACCTAAGATATTACTCTAGGCACGTGAATAAATGGCTGGCACTCTCCTTGTATTGACGTGAGTCCATAAAGGAAGCACGTGCCAACATAGGGCCCACAATATAACCAGAATTGACTTGCGTGGCCTCTCAAACCCAAACGCAACATGAGAAATACAACATCATCATCATCAATCAATGACGATTCAAATTGCAAAAAGAGGAATCAGTCCTCAAAACCCTAGCCGTTTCTCACAGCCAAGAAGCTTCATAAATTTTATCAAATCAATACTAAAAATAAAGTACTTTTTCGAATTGAATATATAGTTGTTTTGGAAAAACATTCAATTTCACTTTTTTCACTTAAAAGGCTTTTTAATCACAACTTCACTTTATAACATTAAAGTTATAAAGTTATTAAATTAAATTAATTTAATTTAATAACGATAACTTTAAAATAAAAAGCCACTGAAGCCCACTGACTACAACAAACACATTTCTGACATCAAAGCCTTAAACTTCAACTGCCCTACCAGAAATAACCAACTGCCAAAAATAGACTTAGTATAAATAGTAAGTCCCTCAAACTGGAGATTCCCTAAAATTCGGTCTTGAAACATCTAACACCCTATGCAAATGCCCTGCTAAATCTGGCCATACCCAAAAATACCACTTACTAAAAATAGTAAGTTGACTAAATTGACCCAAATGAAGAGCACACTTGATATTCTGAACCTCCAGAATGGAATCCCAACACTAGCTCTACCAACTGATCCCTGGCTCTGATCTCCTGATTAGCTTGCAAGGGTCGCCAAACCAAGCTAATGCATGATGGGTCCTGACTACTAGGCCATGTTAGGTACCCATGTACAATATGCAAGAGCAACACAATGCAATCTCTCATAAAGCGGAGAAAGAGGGAAAACCTCATGGGAAAAACCCTCCCCCAAAAAGAGAGATAAAAAACAAGATGCATGGATGGATGGAGTAATCAAGACCCCTCCCCATTATGAAATACATCATGTATATACAATAGAGAATTATGAGAAGGACAAAACCCCATATGAGGAAAAATTCCCCCCCATAAGAGAGAAGAAGAAGAGAGACATGGTAGCCCCCCCTCAATGTAGAATGTCCATCAGTGATAATTGCTCCAAGATGAATGTAGAAGCTGGTCCATGAATGTTGAACAATGTTCCTCCCCTTAGGAAGAAATAATGACATATGTGTATATGAGATATATTCCCAATATGTAGGAAGAAACCTCAAGATGAATGATTCCTCTGAAAACTACTCAACTTTCCTTGTGTTGATGTCGAAGGATGCCCCTTCCAAAACTACTAAAAATAAAAATGATGGACGTAGAACATGTCCCAAAGAACCAAGTGTCTCCCCTAATGATAAAGAGACCTCTTGCAACTGATGTACATAAGGATCCACAATCACATCAACCTCAAAAGACTGATCATGTAGAGAATGGACAAGAGGGTCAGAGTTTTCTCTCACAACAAATAAAGAAGGATCTTCCTCATCAAAGAGAAGATGTATATCATCAATGATGTCTCCCATATCTGCAATGTAGGACTCCACAAAAAAAATTGCAATGTGTATCAAGTAGTCATCCCCTAAAGCTACAATTGGAAGACAAGGTGTACCCAACTATGTTAAATCATATGGACCTATCACTGTAGAAATATATGTATGTGGAATATGTTGATGTTGTGATCTTGTCCATCGATTGTCTGAAGGATCCCCTACAAATGAACTCGTTGAATCAAGAGTCTGTCTAACCCAACGAGGTCTAGTGGAAGATGATGAAGGAGTATTTTCAACCTTAAGTTTACCAAGAAAAGGTGTAATCATGTGTGTTGAGGTAGAGGTATATGAACCATCTGAGTCACTGCCACTGTTGTCACTATCGGTTTCCACAATATTTGAAGTATGGAGAGGAGTAGAGGATAAGCTAGGTGAACTTTCCTCAAAGTGAACATTCCTCTCTATGAAGATCTCATGAGTCTTAGGATCCATAACTCTATATGCCTTAATACCTTCTTCATATCCAATGAATGTACAAGGCCTTGGTGGAGGTGCCTTGCATTTTTGTGAAGATATGTGTGCCCATGCTGGACAACCAAATACTCTAAAGTGTTTCACAATTGGTTTTCTTCTATACCATGCCTCAAAAGGAGTCATTCCATCTAAGGCATTATGCGGAGATCTATTAAGGATGTGATTGATACAACTTATAGCTTCTACCACAAGTGATGTATCAAGAGACTTGTCTTGATTCATGCAAATTTCCATTTCCTTAAGAGGCCTAATATTCATTTCTACAACTCTTGTCTGCTGTGGACTAAATGCAATTGGATTCTGAAGTTCAATTCCCTCAAGTTCACAAAAGTCTCTAAGTCTTGAGTTCACATATCTACTTTCATTGTCTATACGAAGAACCTTGATGGCTTTACTTGATTGCTTCTCAACATGACTCTTGAATGTTATAAACTTATCAAACACTTCATTCTTGTGACCAATAAAGTAGACCCATGTTTAGTGAGAAAAGTCATCAATGAAAGTGAGGACATAGCGACCCTTGTTGACTGATGTCATTGGAAATGGGCTTGCTAGAAAACTGTGAACCAACTCAAGAACAATTGATGCTCTCCAAGAATTCCTTTTTCAAACTTCTCTTCTAGATGCACATCCATTGAACAAGTTAAACATTCACCCTTAGAAAAGTTGATGGTAAGAGACCTTTGACCATATTCGTTGAGCTAAGTTGATGAAGATAGAAAAATTCAAGATGTCCATACCGCTCATGCCATAATTTAATTTGTGATTGAGTATCAGTAAACAAGAAATGTGAAGGAGACTTAGGCACAAAGTGGGAAAAATAATAAACCTTGTGTCATGATTAGCTTTACCCATTGCAATCAATGAATCATCCTTAAGATTTCACACCATGACTGAATCAGGAAGGAACTCAACTTTATTTCCACCTCCATAGTGAGTGATTTGATAAATTGAAAGGAGATTGTTGCTAAGGTTAGGAACATAGAGAACATATTTGAAATCTTCATTTTCTATCTCAACTTGTCCTTTCCCTTCAACTTCCACTTGTGTATCATTCCCTACAAAGATGTGAGGTACCTTAGATGGCTCCAATGAAGAAAATTTCCCCTTTGAAGCACCCATATGATGTGTGGTACTTGAGTCAAGAATCCATTCCTCTGAAGAACTTGAACTTTCCATAAGTGTTTTCCCTTTTCCCTTGGAAGTGGACAGAGTTAAATCCTTGGAAACATTTGGCACATTGATTTTGCTCTTCTTGAGTAATTTTTCCATCTCATCAATTCTCTTAGTCTTGCAATGATGCTCATCATGATTTGGTTTTTTGCAATATGCACAAAATAGTTTATCCTTGTTTTTGTTGTTTCCCTTATTGTTGGAATAAGAATTGCCTTGTTGTGAGGGGGGAGATTGTTGTGTCTTTGATTATGATTTTGGCTTCCACTTCTTTTTGTTGTTGTTGAAACTTTTTCCACCTTGATTTCTTTGGTTCTCATTATTAGCCACCAATGTCATAGATTTTGAAGACTTTAGAATACCCATATCCATCAACTTTGACTATTCCAACATCAACATTTTTGCAAATGCATCAAATGAAGGCTTAGTGAAGGCACTTCCCATGGTCAACTTGTGAGTATTATAACTCAAGACAAAAGCTGCATATTCTAAAGGTAGTCTCTTCAATATGTGATTAACCAACCTATCATCCTTCATGAGATTACCACAATCCTTAAGTAGTGCTCTCAACTAATTGTCTTTGTTGACATAGTCTTGAATTGTGTCAAAATTCTTAGGATCCAAGAGAAGTAGATCATCCTCAATTGAGAATCCCTTTTCCTCATCCACTTTACCATATAAATATTCAAGTTTGTCCCAAAAACCCTTGGCATCCTTAAAGCTTGAACGTGGAATAAGACATCTTCATGAACACAACTCCTTATAATTCCTAAAGCCATATTGTTTTTAATTTTCTAATCATTTTTTGAATTATCATCCACATTAGGACCAGTGGCTTCTTTAATTGTGCCATTTACATAAAAATTTAAACCCCTTTCCATTAGCTTACGCCATACTTTATCTTTCCATGTAGCATAGTTATCTGAAGTTAACAATGGACATCTAGGTGAACCCATGATGCAAAAATGAAAAGATCACAAGAGAGAAAGACACACAAGAACACAAGACACCCCCCCCCAAAAAAAACAAAAACAAAACTAATAATCACTCAATCAAGGAACCCCACCCCCTCCCCCCCAAAAAATAAAAAATAAAAAAATGATGCTTTTGGTACTTCATATATAGTGTGTGTACAATTGCCACTTGCCAAAATGTGACAAAGTGGACTTCTGATTTTGATGTTTACAACCACCTCAATGAGGCCAAATGAGACTCAAATCAATATAGCTCATAATCAAATCAAGATCCAAGCATTACAATGATCATACAAAACCAAAAAAGGACCTAGATCTGAAAGTGATATTTTTCCCAAATAAGGCTAGAATCCGATAGAAAATTTGGAAAGTACTCAAAAAATTATACACTTTCAAAACAAACAACACCTGAAAATGTGTCTGTATGAGCCCGAACAGAGCCTCTGAAGTTGCAAAAATGAGGATTAGGTAGGCACAATCACTAAAATCTACAAAATTCATGCACCAAAACTAGAAACTAACTGTACCACTAAAATTTTTCAAGAGATACCCAAAATCAAAAACAAGTTCTCTTAATTTGGAGCTTGAATGACCAAGTTATGGCCTCTTGAAGTTGGACTGCCAAATCAAAACTACATATGGCGAGGGGTCCAAATTTTTCAAGACTGATGACACCAGCAAAAGCACTGTTGTAAATTTGACGGTCAAAGATTTGTCACAATAGACCTGAAAAACTCAAAAAAAAAAGGTCAAAAGGCTGTCAAATTTAACATAATAGAATGATGATGCAACTCTAAGTCTAAAATTAACATCCAAGCAGTCGCCACCTTAGTTTTAATTCACCTAGATTTGATGGTCAAACGACTGCCAAATTTTTCATAACAAAATTATTGTGCAAATATGTGATTAAATTTGACGGCTAGACGTCCATCAAAGAAAAACAAAAAACACCTAAATGATGCCTATAAGCTCATTAAATTTAAGATAACAAAAATCTATGGCAAAAAAAATACCAATCTTGCTACGGATCACTGATGTGGCGTGGTGACTAGCATGTGCCACATGTCATTGGCGGGTTCATTGTTGAGCTAGCCAGTGTTTCTTATTGTCAGATGGCAGAGATTCCATCGTTGATGGTGGTGGTCGGCTGGGGAGGGCTGACGTAGGAAGTTGGTTGGGCTTAGCTCGCTCAGGCCGAGCTTAGTGAACGTAGTGGGATAAATATCCCGCATGTGCTGTGTGATGGGCCTTTGCTTGTTTATATAGGCCCAAAGTGAGGTACCAACTTGGTGAACAAACACTGCTTGATGCTTGGTCTCAGTTGCAGTTAGTTATCGAATGTCATGCGCTAGTTTGGATCTTCGGGATGCCAACGGTGATTTGAATACTGATTTGTGATCTTTGATTTCGCTTTGTGGGGGGCAGGATCTGATAGCCCAGTCACCCTGTTATATGAATCTCCTATTTTTGACCTTGCAAAACCTTGATTCTGATCCAGGACAAATGATAGGGGCCTAGCCCCGAAATATTTTCCTGAAAAATACAATGGCCAAATTGATAAAAAATGCAAATATTTCTCAGATACAAGAAATAGATAGAATGCACATCCAAAAAATAGAAATTCAAAACTATGTAGATTTGAAAAAAAAAAATTTTAAAAAAAATTTCAAATTCGCATCAATTTGCAAATCGGGCTGCCCAAGTCAGATTTATGAATGTTTTTTGCCTCAGATTTGACTTTTTTCCAAGATAGACAAATTTATAGTCAAAATTCACCGGAATGGCCACCCGGACACAATGGTGAGGTCAAATCTTGCTCTAAAGGCTCCCACAAGCTGCTGCACCTCTGAATCCGAATTGTGGCCCTCCAAAAGTTGAAGTAAAAAGCTCTCAAATGACTATGCAATGAAATCTTCTATGACTTTGATACCATGTAAGAATTTGCCTAAGGGAAAGAATGAAAATGCCAAGATCCAGAAACTCAATAGACATCACAACAAGAGAGACAAAATGATATGATCCTCAAATGTCTACATTCAATGATGATCAATAATCAAATGATAATGGATGCAATCAATCAAGTACAATGTATACATGCCTGAATATATAGGCAATGCAATAAGATTACATGATAAGCTATCAACCACACTAGGTGGAATCACATGTCCACTAAAGGTGGATCATCCTCCATTGTACAACAAAGTATGTGCAACATCTGCATCAATGAGAGGATGATAATGTGATAAGAGCACCAAAGGTGGATCTCACACCTAAAGTGAAAATTCTCCTACACCATGTGCTAAAACGAAATGCAAACTCTTAGGTGTCTCAATGACAACTAATATGCAAATGCATTATCCTAAGTGTAATTAGTGAATATTTAATTACACCAACAAAAATGATTACTTTTACAATTAGAAACTAAAAGAGTTCAAGACTGTCAAAAGACATTTGATTAAATAATGACAAAATCCATATTGTATACACCTAGATGGTACTCAATTCAAATCATCTACAATATATATTGAAATAAAAAAGGAAAAAAAAAAAGAACTCCAAATAAAAATGCAATATAAAAATTGATGAACACTTTTTTACAAAAATCATAAAATCTATTTATTATTTAAAATATCTTATTCTTCTCATGTGTACTAATTATTTTCAACAAGAACCATAATGACTTATTTAAAATTAAATAAATATAAATTATACTATTATTAATTAATTTTAAAATTTAAAATTTAATTAAACATCTCATAGAATTACATCCAACTGATATACAAATATAGTTACTAACCAAACAAGATTACGAAAATAATTTGTAAATATATTGAAATGATAAAAAATATCCTTTCTTTTTGTGTTAATTAAATATTAAAAAACAAAATTGATTCTATTTTAGCATGTGTTTCTATCCTATAAATGGCAGACTACCGGCGGGGGTCGTAGGGCCCACATGATGTGAATGGATATTTCCTTAAATACAAGGACGGAAAAAGAGATATTATGAGATTCCTTTAAACAACAAAAGGAAAGAAAATCTTTGACTCTTTCATCACCTAATAATTTTGCCAACATTCTTTTCGCCCAATGACAAACATTGCCGTATGAAACTAGACTTAACGTGGATCTATCACTTTCCCGATTTATTTTTGGAATCTTAAAAGGCAACAAGTACTATAGTATTCATCATTTCTTAATTAATTATTAACTATGTGTCATAATTTTAATTTAGATTTTTTATTAAATTAAAATATGGTTTTTCAAATAAAAATTACTTAAAAAATCATCTTTCTTATTTCAATTTTAGGATAATTATAATATTAGAAGTCTTATGTTTTTGTGCATGCAAGAGTGCGTTGATAGGAATTTTGCGTAGAAGAAAATCAGAAATTTAAAAATTAGCAGATATGCTTACAATTGTCAAATACATAACATCAACAAAATTTAAAATATATATAATTTTTTTTTAACAAAACATATTTTAGAAATATGTACTGTACTAGATATTTCAGTTTCCTTTTTATTTAATTTTTAAAAAATATATAAATAAATAATTATTAATTTTTTATAAATAATAAATTAATATTTTTTAATAAGTTTCATTATATGTATGGATACTTAATAATAGATTGCCCCTCCTTCATAAATGACTATTTCAATTATTACTTTTTAATTTTTTTATGTACTTAAGAATTATTATATTTGTAATGCCCCCTGCACTATTGCTAGGGTTCCTCCGGATGTTGTGTTTGCTGAAGGTACTCCCCCCAGAGGGTGTCGCCGTGGGCGCAGCTCTTCGGCTCGTCGCTCCCGTACTCTATGGTCTCAGGCTCCCTGCCACCGCTCTCCTAGAGGTGGTGACGATGGCTGGCGGCGCCGCTCGGCTTCTCCGCCTCGCTGTGCCTCTGGGTGGTCTCCAGGTCTGGCTCATTCCGCCCCTCCTGATGCTCCTAGCACTCGTCGTGGTTTTGATTGGCATCCTACCTCTTCCTCCAAGTTTCCCCGCCTGGTGCTGGCCATTTCTCGGCCCAAGGCGGAAGAGAAAGATAAGAAAGAAGTTGAAGAAGATGGTTGGTCGCTCCCCGACCCTCCTGTTAACCCCAATGATGTGTGGGGTTTTGATGATAAAGATCCTCCTCCTTCTGGCACTGCTCTTACTGCTTAATGGCTTTATGCCTTTTTTTTTTTATGAGTAGTTGTTAGTTGTTTCCGACTTTGCCGTGTGAACTCTGTGGGGTGATTTTTATGTCCCCCAACCCCTTTTTTGTGAATATGTAACTTTAATATTTCATTAATAGAAAAGGCACTATTCATAAAATAAAAGAAGAATTATTATATTTTAAATATGATTACTATTAAAAAATATTTTACTAATCTAAATTCAATTATTCTCCAACATTTATTACACTTAGATATTCATTATTAAAATTTGTATTAAACTTTAGAAGAGCAATTTATGACAATTATAGAAGTTTAGCTTCTTTTAACTCAAGATCTGGCTCTGATACTACATGTAAAGACCTATTTTCTCACATAATGTCATGTCATCAAATATAGTGAAAAATATGGAAAGCCAAAAGATGGATAGACATAGACATTCCATTATTAAGAGTAGTCAAAGATAAAATTCCCACTTATTCAAAGTTACACATAGATTTTTTGACCAAAAAACATCGAATACAAGATAATACACTACATTTCAAATTTCAAATAACAATGTTTCCCGAAAGGGAATAATTTACTACAATAACATTAAAGCATAATTAACAACATTAATCCATTTCTAAACATGATAAATCATCAAAGCATGGTAATAACCACATGTCTTAAAAGAAAAATATTTATTCCTAAATTACCTAACCATAATGACTTGGGTTGACAAACATTCGACGAAGTCAAAAGAAGTCAAACAATGTCACTAAAAACATACTAAAATATAGGAGTCTACACAATTGGGTTATGACATTGTTAGCATGTTATATAAAGAACAATATATTCATCTCATTTTTTTACATGTAAATGAATTGTACTATCTTAACAATTTTGACATATAATAATTTGTAAAAAAAAATCATATGTACCTATGAAATTTAACTCTATGTCACCATGTCTAATGTAGTACAATAGAAAACATATGTAATAATTCACTTCAATATTTCATATGAACTATATAGCATATCAAAATCAATATCCAACAACTCTAATTTTTCTTTCCTCTTTTTTACTTTCTAACTTAGTTTTACTTTATTTTTTTTACCTTCAAACTCGAGTTTTACTTTCAAACTCCAATTTTGTAAATGACTATATATTAGCAACTATCATTGTAATATAGAAATGATATAATAAAATAAAATACTAAAATGTAATTCGAAACTATATGCTTTATAATTAATTTGCTAAAATTTAGATTGTATTAAAATTAGAAACATTTATTAAAAGATATACTATCTTAAATTGTAAAAAGCTTAGTAAACTTTGTAACTTTTAAACTTAAAGTACAAGTTCTTTAAAAATGTGGAAACATTAACCCAAGAAAGAAAAAGAAACATTAGGTTAGAAAAATCAAATACAATTAAATAAATTCAAAATAAGTTATCCTTGTCTTGAAAATAATGTAGGTACAACAAAGAAAGTTATCCTTGTCTTAAAATTATTTGTTTATCTTAAAAATACAAAACTTGTTGTAAAACTTATTTCGCCTTCTTATGTAAAACTTGTTGTGTAAGAAAGAGATTATTTGCAAAATGCAAAAAACTATTGTGCAAGAGTTTAACTAGTTTGGAAGAAAATTGAGATATTTATAGTGTTGTATAAGTTTCAGTTTCTAATTGTTATATTTATGACCACAACACAAATTGTGCATCTCTTTTGGTCTTATGCTTTGCTCAATTATTCATCTTTAGAAACATCATAATCTTTCTTTTTCTCCCATTGATTTAATTTTCTCTGCAATTTTGGCAAAATGATAAACACATTCTTCAAAATTCATATGATAAGTACTATAAAATTAGATATCAAAATAATTATTAATTATTAGAAAATCAAGCAGAGAAGCATGCACTGTTGATCAAACTTTCTAGAAAAGGATAACTTAAATTAATAAAACAAAGGTCAATTTTAAAAGCATCAGTACCTATTTATGGAATTTCAGCATTAGAGGTTTCCTCTTTAACAACCACCTTTAAATATTTTTGTTCCTTGATTCCTGCAAATTCATAGTCATGAACAAGATATCGTTGGTCCTTTAACTCTATGACATTGACTTGCTAATTGGATTTCAAATAGTCCCCATATAAAATATACGAGGAGAAACCAAATAAGCCATTACCAGAGCAAGGCCCTTCTCCTCGTTGAAATTTTCATGTGCATTTGTGATTCTTCATTGTCAAAATGAAAGCTTCCTACTCAAATATAGACATAAATATCATAAATCTAGAAACTTTCCAACTAATTCCAAAAAAGAATCAAGAATTTTAAGGAAGAAAACAAAGTAAGTTGCTATTTTACATTGTCGAAAAAGAAATCTGAGATGAGGGCTGACAACTTTCTGGGAGAAAAAAGTTATTTCTAGGAGCAAAGCTCCCACACAAAGCCTATCATCTTAATAATATTTAATGAATAATTTTATATCATCAATAAAATCATTTTGTTTTTATATTAAAAGTAGTAATATTATGATGTTGGTCCCAAGAAACAAAGGTCTAAGAAAGGTCACAGATGAATAGGCCACAACATGCCACTTATAGCATACAAGACAAACATGTCACTAATAACACACAAGCCAAAAATGCCTCTTACGTCACATAATTACAGACTACAAACAATCCACACCAAGAGTGGGGCAAACAATCAACCAAAACTAAACACTACACAACAAATGCTTCAACAAGATCCAAGAGAGGGATAATACCCACATCTCTAGGAGACCCCAAAATGTCTCCACCTCAATAGAAGACAATAGTAAGGATCTTAGGAGACAAACAATCTCAAACTCAAAAGGAGACCTTGAATGGATAAACAGGGGCAATCAAACAATCTCCAACTCCATAGAAGACTCTAAAGGAACAACTAGTGAGAGAAAAGTTGAAACCCAAACTGGAGCTCCATGATTGCAACCACCAAAACATAACCACTACAAGACCTACAAAATAAACATCCATCTCAATAGGATAGTAATGAGTGCACACAAAGACCAAGTGACTCCACCTCATTAGGAGCTTTTGGCAAAAAGATTGGTAAATTGAATCCCCTAGACCACAACTATCAAAATAGGACCATTACCTGACTTGTAGAAACAATGCTCACCTCCATAGGATTGCAATGGGTGTAGACAAAAATAAGGCAATGAAAGGCCCATCCAATGCTAGTCAAATGAGCATTAGTAGAAATATCCTCGAAGACTCAACAAAAGAGAGAGAGAACTATACCAACTAAACCATTCACACCATTATACCAAACCAAGCAAGGAAACCAAGGGTGGCATCCATCAACTAATCTTCATTAACCTCCATCAAAGGATCTTCAATAACACAAAGGTTAATTTCATAACTAACCATGTACTAGTAGACACAATGCCTCTACTAGAGCCAAAGGTCCAAATCTAGGCATCCCACACGAGTAAAAAAAGCCAACAAAATAGGGGTATAAGACCCCATTTTCAAGATTCCCTGTAACTAGGTGCAAGACACTAGTGTAAACCACCATAATTTCTCTTCTTTCACAAAAAATGGTGAATACACAACCTCTACAACTATTAGAGGTACAAATATTTTCATCTTATTGAGGGCCAAGTAAATTTTTTTCTAACAAAGAAACCACCGGTTATAGTAGATCTTTCTTATCAAGAAAAAGGCCGAATTCCACGAGAGGAACACTAGGAGCAATATATAACACGACTCACCAAAACCACACAACCCCAACAAATATAGCAACATACCTAAAAGAAGAGGAATTGAAACTAAGCACCAAGGGAAGGGTCATGAAAAACCCAACTAAAAGCCTCCAACAAGGCCCAATAGCCTTAGTAGGGACCATGTTAGTATTATAGCCCACCACACATCTAAATTCCATAGAACCAAAAACTCTACCAATACATGAGACCCAACTACCAACATCAAATGAGCCACACACAACCCCTTCTTTCCAACAAGAATAAGGAGAGAATAAAAAAAGTCAAGGGTAACCCCATAAGAGGCAACTTCCTAAACCACTTTGTCCACCAAAGAAGAAAATACTCCATTGAAGTGTAAGATAACATAATCCTCAACATGAAATAGAGAATAAATACATTGCCCACTAGCCACAGTAGACACAGTCACCAAAGGGAAAAAATCTCAAGTAGATTAACTTCACCCAACAAAACCTCAACCAATGTACCCAAAATAAAGTACCCAACAATCCAAAAAAGGCCACATCCATTTCCCTTACCCTAAACTAATAGGGCAAGAAACTCCACATACAAAGGAGAAGAAAGGGGAGGCAAACCAACAACACCGCCATATACCGGGGTACCAAAAATAATAGCCTTCTTTGAGAAGAAAACATCATGACCCAAAAACACCAGATCCTCATTGAGAAAATCAAGAACAAAGAGAGACCACATAGAACCCTCAACTATGTGGAAAATGCCAGAAGAGAAAGCCCACCCCAGATAGGTGAGGATAACCCAGGATCTTGTAGTAGAAGCCTTAGACAATAATAATGACAACTAGGGATCCAAACAAAGATGCAAACAATAGGAGAGTGCCATAATTGAAAATAATCTCATCCTAGAATAGAGGATCCATAGCATCAATTAATATAAAGGAGGCTTGGTCAAAGCCCACACACATACTAGGAAAGACAACCACCAAGTGTAGAGCCTCCTCATAAATAGGAACATAACCACCAAACGTAGAGCCTCCTCAAGAAATTTGACACTCTACAACCCATTCTAACATAGCAGTGAAAAAATATACACCCCAATCACTACTGCAAGATACCCATTTGCATCTTCCTCCTCTCTATTATCAGTATCACCATCCTCTATAGAATCCACACCTCCTCCACTCTTCCACCTCTTCTCATTTCAAAAGGTCTCAACTTTAATTATAAGATAATTTTGTTATCTAATAAGGGAGTACAAGTATTAGGATGAAATCTCTTTAACCAAGAGTTAAGGATTGAGGGCTATTCATTTCACTAGAATCACTTGAAATCCAATCTTGACCTCATCACTTTTGATTTCAACATCTTATACTTAACAAGATAATCCTCATAAATTCATTCAAAATTGTTTATGTTTGTTCTCCTTAATAGATGCCAAGTGCACAAATAATTGATTTAGTTTTTATATTTTTCATTCTATTTTGTAAAATTTCCAAAATATGGTGTTACTCCTTTGCAATAAACAAATTTCATTCCTCATATTCATTGAGAAGTAACTTATCAATGATAGTTTGATGGTGTTTTCTTGTTTAAGTTTTAAATTTACTTTATTTTTGAATGGCGGATCTCTTCCTAGAATATACCCTAAAAAGTGTACTTTATTTTAAAGTATATATTATATCATAATTTATTTTATTGAAAATATGCAAATAAAATTACAATAGAGAAGAGCAGTAAAAAAACTACCCAAAAATGTGTTACCAAAGTACTAGAGTTTTCCCAAAAAATATAGCAAGTCTTCAAATTAAAACTAAAACTATGATTGGCCAAAGGCTTTCAACAAGAGTTATTCAAGATTGTACAATAGGAAAAAATACAATCTAATTTTTTTTAAAACTATAGTTGTCTAGAAAAAATGACATCCTCTTAATGAAGATGGAGGATTTGGAGTTTAATCTTTTCCGACAAGAAGGTCATTGTTAACATGATTCTTGGAGACCTCTTGCAATTAAAAACAAAGTGAGACAAATTGAAATAAAATGTTATAGTAAAAATCTAGAATTTGTGCTTCTTGATGAATTTAAAGTGTACACCACCAAATTATCCCAAAATAGCATCTTTCCAATTCAATCCATGCTCAAAGATAATAGGAAAATGATTAACAATAACCTTCCACTTTTTTTAGCAAAGAAGAAATCCCCAAAAAATGTGTTTAAGGCTTTCATCGTATTTATAGAAAGAACCTTTTATTGGTTGAACTATCATACATATCAATGTATCCCCTGATGGTAGTTTGAAATGTAGGATTTTCTAAGACAACATTTGTCCATTAGCCTCAACTATAGACTTCCATATTTGGCCACTTAACTTCAACCAAGTCTTTTTATGAAACCTGTAGTTCCATTCTTGTTCAATCTTGGATATAATGACATGTCTGAAAGGAGAGTTAATAAAATTTCTTTAGAAGAAAATCAAAGTAAGGGAACTTAGAAATCCACAACCAATCTTTGCAAAAATTACACTATAAGGGGGTACAAGGCTTCATTATTGGTTCTACTAGCACCAAAGATCTAACAAAAATGAAGAACTCATGTTGCAAAATTGAAATGTACTTTGAGCATTCTGCCAAGAAGCTCCCTCCGAGGTATCAAAATTCTATATGTCAGTGAACTTTAGAATTCCTTTCTTTAATTAAAAAAATGCCTGTCTAGGAAATGAAACTACAAGAGGCTAGTTACGATATTGAATTAACCTATTCCACCAAATGGATGAGGCAAAGATAAAACCCACATTTTAGGGATAGATTTCTCCAATTTAAAAAATTGCAACATGACTGCCTAGATTTATAAATAGATTACAAAGGGAATGGATCTCTCATATAGAAGAAGGGAGCAAGAAGTGTTTTGTCAACCCATCTAACATCATGGCATTTCCCTTTTGTAAAACCAAGGTCAATTCAATGTCTAACAAAATATTTCCAATGTTACTCTCCAACAACAACCATGACTATCCATTTAGCAAAAAAAAATCCATTGTGTCCTTGGGTCTAAAATCCCCAAACCACCTTTTCTTTGGGTTGAATATAATGTATCCATGAAGTAATTCTGAAAACAACTTTTCCATCCCAATTAGAACACGGAAATTGAAGGATGAAATTGATTAAGGCATTTTTTTAATATTAAAAAAATTGATTGTCTTCATATCCCCTTCTTTGAAGTTATACAACAAGTGAAATAATACATATGAGAGGAAATACATATCTTATTAACAACTCAAATTTTAGCATAAGATAGAAAAATGTTTAGATCCAATTCCAAAGTTTGTTTTTGAGTTTAGTAGTAAATCAATTCCACATTTCCAGTAAGAGGAACACCCAACCCAAAGGGAATACCTAGATATCATGTGATTTTTCCATGTTGGATATGTTCCTTTCTTTAGGAATCCAAGGTGGAACCAAATCATATTGAATCAAGAAGAATTTAGTTTTTGGATGTGCTATCTTTGAACCCGAAATAAAGCAATATAAGTTTAAAACCTCAAACATATTGTTGATTTATTTTTTCAAATTTTACAAAGATACAAGATTATCATCATTAAAATTTGAATTGATAATAGCCGTATTATTGGGAATAGAAACCCCAGTTGTCAAATTTGTTTGATTATTATTTTTTAACAAATAACTAAGTGCATTAACCACAAGAACTTATAAAAATAGAGTGAAACAGAAAGCCTATCTAATTGAGCCATGAAGAGGAAATGGTTTAGATAAAAAATTATTAATGACCAGTTGAGCATTCACATATTTTAATAATGTTTGAAGATGCTTATAAATTTTGGGACCTAAACCCAACCACTGTAGCATCTTAAGGATACAGTTCTAGCACATTCTATCATAAGCTAGAAATCTAGCTTGACAAGCAAAGAATTTTGACCTGATTGTTGGGCCCATTCACTAGTTTCCCAAGTTAACACGATTTTATCAATGATAAATATTCTACTAAAGAACCCTATTTTTTCAGCTCTAACAATCCCCTTTATCACTAATTTTATTCTTGTAGCTATGGACTTAGTTATACTTTTATAGGAGATGTTAACCAAGGGGATAGGACAACATCCTGAAGTAGTGCCTTCATTCTTCCCTTTAGGTAGAATTTTAACAAGGCATTTATTAATATAATACCCTAAAGAACCTTATTGAATGCTTGAAAGAAAAGAGGGTAAAAATATTATTTAATAAGTACCTACATAGCTTGATAAAACTTAATTGAGAGTCCATCCAAACGAGGAATTTTGTTAGGGGCCATTCAAAACACATCATGTTCAAGATCTTCAATGGAAATATCATGGTCCAAAAACTAAATATAATTATGATTCACCTTCTTAGGAATGTGGTCCTTAATAATGGTTTCCACTATTGATTGCACATCCTGTCAATGAGACTCCTCTCTAAAAAGACTTTCATAATTTTTTTATTAAAATAGGTTTTATCTTTTTAGGATTCATATGAACAAGACCATTTTAATCTTGGATTGCTTCAATATACTATTTCTGGTGTCTATAATTAAGAAAATTGACACATTACATGGAACATTTGTTTCCTTCTTTGATCCAATGCAATCTAGATATAATTTAGCCTTTTGACCCCTATAACTTTGTAGTTATTGAAGTTGGATAGACTATTACATCATGCATGTTTTTACAACATTACAAGCCTATATAATCTTGTAAGAGAGGATAATAATGTTGAGCCTTTTATAGAAATTTCCTCACTAAAAAGATTTCAAAAAAAGATTTTACTAAATTGCAAATAAAGATACGCCAAACTTAGAAAATGATATCCAAATGTTATTTTTTAAAAGTTAAAGCTAAAAATAAATTACATAGTGTGAATTACAATTCCATAATTTAAGTGTATAGTGAAGACATAAACAAATTGAAGAAAACATACAAATATAAATAAATAAGGCATATCAATCAAATTATTCTAGTTATAATGGTTGTTTCTAGTAACATGTAATTATACAAATTAGAATCAATATTTAGAGTTTAAAAAAAATTAATTTGTTTTTAAAAATAATAATTGTCAAAGGTATGATTAAGTTACACCAATTTATTTGTATACATATTTTAGTGTATTTTTTTCTTTTCAAATTAATCAGTTGAAAATAGTGACATAAAATCTTCATATAAACTCTTTTTTTATCTTTACAAGTTAGAGTTAAAGGGCATTTGTACCCTCTAAATGTATTGACCATATTTCACCAAAAAAGTAATGAAATGGGTAACAAATGAAATGAAATAATGGATATGAAAGTTTTCTTCTTTTTATGGTTCTTATCAATGTAGATCAATTTATTGTAGCAAATGGATTTATGTACAACAAGGTATGAAGAACTGATGCAAGAGCATCTCAGGTCCTTGGGCGCAATCCCATATCACCAAAAACATGTTTGTATTTTCATGTGTTGCTCAGTTCCTTCTTTGACCGAGTTGGTTCGGTGTTGCTCAGTTTCCTTTGTTTACCGGTGTTGGTCAGTTATCTCTATGGTGCTCAGTGATGCTTGTCTGGCACTTGGTTATCCTTGCTTACCGAGATGTTTGTTTTAGTTTCCTATTGAGGCCGACTCTTGCAATTAATTTTAGTTTGAGATTTAATGCTGGTATCTATCATTGGGAAGCGTGTGGACCTAGATCTGGTCATTCCTTCTATTGATGGTGGATCTGAAGGCTGATTTGTTTGGTAGTCTTTTGTATATAATGTAATTGTTGGTTGTAGTTTTAGGGAGCAAGTTCAGTTAGAAGATAGAAGTTTGAAGATTATTGCAGATCCTCACATGTTGGAGGACTTCTGTACTTGATTGTAATATCTGGCCTAAACCGGGAAGGCCTTACAACCAAGCATGTATGAATCAATTGAAGTTAACATATGAAATTTATTTGCATTCTCTATCTCACTTGTGTGTTTTTTTCTTCCGCATGTGATCTCTGGAAGGTGGACCTGGTTAGGGTGTGCCTTTGGCCCCTCTCCCCATCCTCCCTTGCATCATGTGGTATCAAAGAGAGGTGAGATTTGGATCTAGGTTTGTGAATCTAGGTTTGAGGGTTCCTTCTTGTCAAACCCTAGTTGATTTTTTGTGGGGTAGCAGATTGTGATCTGGCCTGCAATTGCAGAGGGTTTCAAGATGGTTTGTGGGAGGTGAGATGCAGATCTAGGATTGGCAGACATGTTGAGACAATTTGCTGCTAGATTAGAAGCTATTGAAACAACCCAGAGAAGAGGAAGACATCTTGAAGATGTTAGTGATGATGAAATTGAGGAAGAACAAGGTGATGTAGAACTTGCACCGGTGATGGATCAAGGTGAGGAAAGATTGTTGAAGGCTTTGATAAATCTAAAGTCTACAACACACTTTAATCCTCCTGAGTATAGTGGAAAATTGGATTCTGATGAATTGGTGGACTGGATCATTGAGATGGAAAAGTATTTTGAATATGAAAATGTACTTGAGGAAAAGAAGGTGAAAATTGCAAGCACAAAGTTGAAAAGTCATGCATCCTTATGGTGGGAACATTTGCAGTTGGACAGAAAGAGGAAAGGAAAAGAAAAAATAAAGGTATGGAATAAAATGGTGAATAAATTGAAAGGAAAGTTCTTACCTTATGATTATTAGATTAACCTAGTTAGGCGAATGCAAATTTTGAGGCAGAAAGATAGCTCGGTAAAAGAATATACTGAGGAATTCTATAGATTATATATCAGATTTGGACATGATGAAGATGATGTGGAAAAAATTGCTAGGTACCTGAATGGATTGAGAGTTTCCATCCAAGAAGAAGTCAGTTTGGTCAAATTGGAGAACATTGAAGAGGCTTATCAATTTGCATTGAAAGTTGAGGAGAAATTAAAGAAGAAACATGAGCAAAGACAAAGAGGTAGAGGTGGTAGATTGCCTAGGGGAAGAGGTAGATCTTATGGTGAAAATAGTAGATCTGAACTTGAAAAGAAAAATCTCGATAGAGGAAAGACAGAGTGGAAAGGTGAAAGTTCATCTAGAGGTAGAGGTAATAACTACCGAGGTGGTTATAATAGAGGTGGTTTCTGAGGAACTTGTTACAATTGTGGAGAAGAAGGACATAGATCATTTGAGTGTACACATGCAAGTAAGAAGATCGGTAGTAGTAGAAATGCTTTGGTGCAAGAAGAGTCACCAAATGAACCTGAGAAGGAAAATAACTTGATGGTAAGGAGAGCAGTTTGGAGTGAAAGTAATAAGGAATATCCAGTAAGGAAAATTTTGTTCAAGACCAGATTTAGAGTTTTTGATGAAGTTTGGAAGGTAATCATTGACAGTGGTAGCTCGGAGAACTTGGCATACGAGGAAATGGTTACAAAGTTGTAGCTGAAAAGGTTGGAACATCCGAAGCCCTATCATATTTCATGGATCAAAGATGAGCATACACTCTTGGTAAGTAAACAATGTTATGTGAATTTGAAAATTGGAAAGTACTATGATAAGGTGTTATGTGATATCATGCCTATGGATTGTTGTCATATTTTGTTGGGTAGACCTTGGCAATATGATAGACATGCTATATATGATGGGAGATTGCATAAATATACTATTTGGGCTGATGAAAGAAGACAAATCTTGTTACCTTTGATTGAAGACCCTGTTAGTACTATTTACACATCTGTGAAAGTTTTCTTGATGGAAGGAAGAAAGTTTGTTAAGGATTTGAAGAAGAATGATGTATGTTTTTTTGTGATTCCTAACAAACCGAGTAAGAAGATAGAGGATAGTATCCCTGAGGAGATTGATAAGTTACTCATTGAGTATAGTGAAATTATTTATGATAATGTACCTGATGGTTTGCCACCAAACAGAAGCATTGATCATTGCATGGATCTAATCCTTGGAGCTAGTTTAATGAATAAGGAACCACATCGGTTGACACCTAATGAGAATCAAGAATTGAACCTATAGATTCAAGAATTGTTGCAGAAAGGTTTGATCTAGGAAATTTTGAGTCCTTGTGCAGTACCTGTTGTATTGGCACCTAAGAAGAATGGAGAATGGTGAATGTGTATTGATTCCAGAGCAATCAATAAGATAATAGTGAAATATAGGTTTCCTATACGGATAATGGATAGTTTGAATGGAGAAAAGTATTTTACCAAAATTGATTTGAAAAGTGGGTATCATCATATTAGAATTAGAGAAGGTGATGAATGAAAGGGTGCTTTTAAAACAAAATAAGGTTTGTATGAGTGGTTGGTTATGCCTTTTGGTTTAACTAATGCACCGAGTACTTTTATGAGGTTGATGAATGAAGTTTTGAAGAAATTCTTAGGTAAATTTGTGATTGTATATGATGCAGAGCACCTCATGAAGAAAAAGAGATCACCTAATTGGCCCGGAGTCCATGAAAACCCTTAGGAATACAAGGACCTACAAGGTCTCTATGTTTGTAATTTGGGCCATTAGTGCCTATAAACTATGTTATTGTCAATATTGCCATGTTAAGGCAAAGAACACTACAAGGGTCATCTTGTAATGGGAATGACGATTATTATTTTTGGTAGTGGTTAAAAATCATTAAAATACCATTGGAAAATAGATTAAGGGTCATTTGGGTCTAGTTATCGAATTGACAACTTAGTTGTCAATTTGACAACATTTTATGCATATCTTAGTTGCTGATTTATAGGACAGTTTTGGAACTATTTGGGAGTTGGTTTTGGGTAGTTAAGATATTCTGGTATTAAGAGTAAATGAGGGGATTTTGCATGTAACTCTCAAGAAGAAAAAGAGAATGCATTGAGGGCATTCAGTGGTGTATGGACTACACTATTTTTTTTGTTGTTTCTAGATTTGGAGCAGAATTTAATAAATGATTGGTATTTTGAGGATACCTTGTGTAAAATTTCTTGTGCATGGTGGAAGAGTATGGTTTCCATTGTTTTTATATTACAAGAAGTCAATATTTAAGTCTTTTGTGTTGTGTTATGAAATTCTGTACAGTAACAGTGAGTATTCATGTTTGAGTTTCTTGCTCTCACCGTGAGTACACTAATAGTAAACATACTTTCCCACCTCTGGGTTTCAAGGAAGAGACTCTTGTTATGTATTAAATATGTATTGAGAATGTTTCTTGTAGGTTGTGGAATGGTAGGATGGATTGAATCCTTGAACAGTGAGTTTGTGTATTGAAAATGCACCAATAGAAATTAATATTGTCTCAGAAAATAGACCCTCAGTGCGGGGGTCATATCTCCCTAATGCACCATTGGATCTTCCTATACTTTTAGTATGTTTTTAGAAACTAGTTCCACCCATCCTCATCAAAGAGATTGGAACGTTTTGGTCTCAGGAAAGAGTTATGCATCTCAGAGTATGGGTCTATCTAGGAGACAACAAGAAGGTATATTCTTCAGGATTTATTTTCAGAGTTTTGTTTAATGGATTTAGTGGATGGGAAAGTGTATGGAAAGTGTCTAGAAGGATTTTAGGGAGTATATTTGATGAGAGGAATATCCCTAAATGTTCAAGGGGAATTCTTTAAGTGACTATCCCAAGTATGGAGTCAAGAGATACAAAGTCACTATCTTTTAGGACAAAAACTCTTAGTTGGTGTGGAAAGAATGTGGAAAGAATGTATCTTGATTGAGCACTTGAATGGTGTGAGTCTTGTGAAGGTGAGTGTTAAAGAAGAGTAAGGTTATGACCCTTGATAGGCCTAGTTGAGTAGGTTGGGTCTTGGAATTGTATCTGGTTGAAGGTACATTTGGGAGACACTGAGAGTGTTTAGAAGATTCTTGGAAGAATCTTGGGAGCTCACCAACTTGACATACATCAAATTGGTATCAGAGAAAGGGAGTAAATCCTTGTAAGATTTGTGAAGTTATTCAATTTGAATTTATCAGAGATGGAAATTTATGAGGCTTACAAAGCCTAGAAAGTTTATGCAAGAAAGCACATAGAAGAAGTAGAGACAAAGAAGAAGCAAGAAGGAAGAAAGAAAGAGGAAGCAATAAACCAAGCAATAGAAGAGATTAGAAACCTATAGAAAAGAATAGAAGACAATGAAGCCTGGATACAAGAAACCAAGAAGATGATGGAAGAAATCTAAGAACAAGAAAAGGGAGATGAGTTCTTGAAATGACAACAGAAAGATGACAAAGCACCTATTGAGGAGAAGATTCCAGATGTTGTAGAGGTTCTTAGTGTTGAATCAGATATGATACATGGAGATGCTTTAGAGAAGAAGTATCTTGATGAGGTAGGTGTAGATGAGGATTAGATAGATGTCCTAGTTGAAGACAAAGTGCAGAGTTGTCCATTGGCAGGACAAGAGGAGCAATTAGATATGACAACAAAGACTAAGCAGCAAAAGGTAGTGGAGGAATCTCATGGTGCAAGGGGTCATGAAGATGAGAAGAAGTTTGCAGAGGATGTTTCTGAAAGTAGTCAGGCTATGAGTCATGAGAATGATAAGGATACTCAAGTTGGGACAGTCAGATGTCCTATAGCGTATGAAAACAAACAAGGCATGTCACATGCAAATGTGGTGGACCCATTGAAGGTTCTCGCAAAGGAAGGAGTGCTGAAAAAAACTTATGTTTTGGTGCATGAAGAAGTGATGACATTTTTGTTTTATAACTCCTTTGTTGCAGGATTGAAGGTGAATCTTGTCGATGGTTTTTTGATTCATCAAGGTCACCAAGCCATACCCCCAAATTGGAAGACTAGAAAGAGGCCACCGAATCCATGGGACTTGGATTCTTTTCCAACCTGGGAGTATGATGCAGAGCACCTCATGAAGAAAAAGAGATCACCTAATTGGCCTAGAGTCCATGAAAACCCTTAGGAATACAAGGACCTACAAGGTCTCTATGTTTGTAATTTGGGCCATTAGTGCCTATAAACTATGTTATTGTCAATATTGCCATGTTAAGGAAAAGAACTATACAAGGGTCATCATGTAATGGGAATGAGGATTATTATTTTTGGTAGTGGTTAAAAATCATTAAAATACCATTGGAAAATAGATTAAGGGTCATTTGGGTCTAGTTATCGAATTGACAACTTAGTTGTCAATTTGACAACATTTTATGCATATCTTAGTTGCTGATTTATAGGATAGTTTTGGAACTATTTGGGAGTCAGTTTTGGGTTGTTAAGATATTCTGGTATTAAGAGTAAATGAGGGGATTTTGGATGTAACTCTCAAGAAGAAAAAGAGAATGCATTGATGACATTCAGTGGTGTATGGACTACACTATTTTTTTTGTTGTTTCTAGATTTGGAGTAGAATTTAATATATGATTGGTATTTGAGGATACCTTGTGTAAAATTTCTTGTGCATGGTGGAAGAGTATGGTTTCCATTGTTTTTATATTGCAATAAGTCAATATTTAAGTTTTTTGTGTTGTGTTATGAAATTCTATATAGTAACAGTGAGTATTCATGTTTGAATTTCTTGCTCTCACCGTGAGTACACTAATTGTAAACATACTTTCCCACCACTGGGTTTCGAGGAAGAGACTCTTGTTATGTATTAAATATGTATTGAGAATGTTTCTTTCAGGTTGTGGAATTGTAGGATGGATTGAATCCTTGAACAATGAGTTTGTGTATTGAAAATGCACCAATAGAAATTAATATTGTCTCAGAAAATAGACCCTCAGTGCGGGAATCATATCTCCCTAATGCACCATTGGATCTTCCTATACTTTTAGTATGTTTTTTAGAAACTAGTTCCACCCATCCTCACTGGAGTGATTGAAACATTTTTGTCGGAGGCAAGAGTTATGCATCTCTGAGTATGGGTCTATCTAGGAGATAGCAAGAAGGTATATTATTCAAGATTTATTTTCAGAGTTTTGTTTAATGGATTTAGTGGATGGGAAAGTGTATGGAAAGTGTCTAGAAGGATTTTAGGGAGTATATTTGATGAGAGGAATATCCCTAAATGTTCAAGGGGAATTCTTTAAGTGACTGTCCCAAGTATGGAGTCAAGAGATACAAAGTCACTATCTTTTAGGACATAAACTCTTAGTTGGTGTGGAAACAATGTGGAGAGAATGTATCTCAATTGAGCACTTGAATGGTGTGAGTCTTGTGAAGGTGAGTTTCAAAGAAGAGTAAGGTTATGACCCTTGATAGGCCTAGTTGAGTAGGTTGGGTCTTGGAATTGTATTTGGTTGAAGGTACATTTGGGAGACACTGAGAGTGTTTAGAAGATTCTTGGAAGAATCTTGGGAGCTCACCAACTTGACATACATCAGTATACCTTGATGATATTCTGATATTTAGTAAGACCAGAGAAGAACATTTTTTACATGTTAAATGAGTATTGCAAAGATTGAAAGAAGAAAAGTTGCTGATAAATCTGAAAAAAGTGTTCATTCATGAAAGAGGAGATTATGTATTTGGGATTTGAGATTTCAGCTGATGGTTTTTTACCAAAAGTTCATTAGGAATTTCAGTTCAATTTTTAATGCTATGACTGAGACTATGAGAGGAGATAAAAGAGAATTCAAGTGGACACATGGAGCTAATAAATATTTTGAGACTCTGAAGCAGAAGGTTGGTGAATTGTCTATTTTGGCATTGCCTGATTTCAATAAGGTATTTCAAGTGGAATGTGATACAAGTGGAAGTGCAATAGGAGCTGTGTTGAGTCAAGAAGGTAAACTTGTTGCTTTCTTTAGTGAAAAGTTGAATGATGCAAAAAGGAAATACTCTCTGTATGATCAACAATTCTACGCTATTGTTCAAGCACTGACGAAATGGAGACATTATTTGATACTGAGTGAATTTGTATTATATATCGATCATAAAACTTTACAATATTTGGGTAGTCAGAATAAGTTGAATCAGAGACATATGAAATGGGTTGAGTATTTGCAGAGTTATACATTTGTGATAAATCATAAGAGTGGAGTCACTAACTGAGTTGCTAATGCATTGAGTAGAAGGAGATCTTTGATGACCGAGATGAAAATTAAAGTTCTTGGATTTGATGACATGAGAGATTCTTATGAATTTGATCCTGATTTTTTTGAGATGCGGAGAAAGTGCAGAGCACCTATTCAAGATCAACTGAGTACTAAATGGAAAGAATATTTCATTCAAGAATATATGTTGTTTAAAGGTATTTAGTTGTATATATCAAGAGGATCAATGAGAACTAATTTGATAGAGGAGAAACATAGTAGTGGTTTGGATGGACATTTTGGTATTGATAAAACATTGAATTTGCTTAAGGAGAAATATTTTTGGCCATAGTTGTATAAAGATGCTCAGAAATTTGTGAAAAGTTGTGGAATTTGTCAAGTTGCAAAAGGAATAAGTCAGAATACTGAATTGTATACACCGATTTCTGTTCTCGAGAAACCTTGGATTGATATTAGCATGGATTTTGTTCTTGGCTTACCGAAGATAGTAAGAGGTAATGATTCTATATTTGTGGTTGTGGATAGATTTTCTAAAATGGCATATTTTATACCTTGTAGAAAGACATGAGATGTAATACATATAGCAGATCTTTTCTTTAAGGAAATTGTTAGATTGCATGGATTACTAAGAAGTATTATCTCTGACCGAGACAATAAATTTGTTGGATACTTTTGGAAGACCCTTTGGAGGAAGTTTGGCATTTAGTAGAAATATAGTTCTACATTTCACCCATAAACCGATGGACAGACATAAGTTGTGAACACAAGTTTGGGAAATCTTTTGAGATGTTTAGTTGGAGACACACCAAGTAATTGGGATTATGTGTTGGCACAAGAAGAGTTTGCATACAATAATTCAATGAATAGGAGTATTGGAAAAACACCTTTTGAGATTGTAAATGACATACAACCGAGAGATATATAAGATTTGAGGGATATTGCTGAGGAAAGAAAGAGAAGTGCTGAAGGAGTAAAGTTTGCTGAATACATGAAGATATTGCATGAAGATGTGAAACATAAGCTAGAGAAAAGTAATAAAAAATACAAAGACAGAGCTGATAGATCAAGAAGACATAAGACTTTTGTAGTCAGTGATGAAGTAATGGTTCATTTGAAGAAAGACAGATTTCCTGTTGGAACATATGGGAAGCTGAAAATGAAGAAGTTTGGACCTTGTAAGATTTTGAAGAGATTTGACAATGGAAATGCTTATGAGATTGAGTTACTTGATGACATGGATATATCACCTATTTTCAACATTTCTGATTTGTATGAGTACCATGAGTCAAATGAATAAATGACAGTACCGAATGATTATCCTAAGAAACATATAGAAGAAGTTGAGCAAATTTTGGAGAAATGAATTGGCAGAAGTACAAGAGGAAAATAGTATATGGAATATTTGGTAAAGTGGAAGAATAGACCGATTGAAGAAAGTTCATGGATTTCACAATTTGAGTTGGATTTAGCTCAGATTATACCTATTTCATGATTCAGGGAATCATTTTCAAATAACCCCAGGTGTCTGATGCAGGAGAATCTCAGGTCCTTGGCAATCTCATGTCACCAAAAACATGTTTGTTCTTTCTTGTGTTGCTTGGTTTCTTCTTTGACTGAGTTGGTTTGGTGTTGCTTAGTTTCCTTTGTTTACCGATGATGGTTAGTTATCTCTTTGGGGCTTGGTGAATTTCCCTAGTGCTCGGTGATGCTTGTTTGGTGCTCGGTTATCCTTGCTTACCGAGTTGTTTGTTTTAGTTTCCTGTTGAGGCCGACTCTTGCAATTAATTTTGGTCACAAATTTAGTGCTGGTATCTAGAATTGGAAAGCACATGGACCTAGATCTGGTCATTCCTTCTGTTGATGGTGGATCTGAAGGCTGACTTGTTCGGTAGCCTCTTGTATATAATGTAATCTTTGGTTGTAGTTTTAGGGAGCAAGTTCAGTTAGAAGATATAAGCTAGAAGTTTGAAGATTGTTGCAGATCCTCGCATGTTGGAGGACTTCTGTACTTGATTGTAATATTTGGCCTAAACTGGGAAGGCCTTACAACCCAACATGTATGAATCAATTGAAGTTAATAGATGAAAGTTATCTGCATTCTCTCTCTCACTTGTGTGTTTGTTGCTTCCACATGTGATCTTTGTAAGGTGGACCTAGTTACGGTGTGCCTTTGGCCCCTCTCCCCATCCTCCCTTGCATCAAGAACCAAGATGAATTTTCTATTCTTTACATGGACTTCAACTCTACAAACAACATACAAAAAATACTAATCATGCCCCATTCTTCACTCCTCTAAACATACCCATATACAAATATGAAGGTGGTATCAAGTTTCATTAAAATGGGACAAAAAAATATTATAAGATACACACAATAGATAAAATATAAAAAGATCAAATATCAAAGGTTAAGATTAAGATAAAACAATAAATCTAATAGATCAACATATAAATCAACAAGAAAAGGACAAAATGACAATCAAGTTAACAACCAACATATCTCTTTCCAAAAAGATAATCTCAATATAGATAGATTGTTCCTAATATAAGAAAGATACATCCACAAAGGCATGAATATATAGATTGTTCCTAATTTAGGAAAAGTACATTTTTCAAGGAAAAGATATTTTAGATAAAGATCTATACAAGATAGACTAGGTATTAAGATATGTAAAAAATCAACTTAGTTTGGCATTAGTCTCTTGCTCATGATTTTCACAAAAGATCAATTTTAAAATTCTTGTGTAACTCACAATTTTATTTTATCTGAGTGTCAAGTGTATGTGATATTTATTTTCTTATGACAATGACAAACAATTATCTAACCTAAAAACTAGGTCAAGAAAATTTTTCCAATTCAAGATGAGGTATGGTGGGATAATATGAATAGATGAATACTTATGCTTTAGTCAAGTTGTTAGGAAAAAAAGGACCATGCCTAGGGTAAACCTTTTTAACTGAACATGTTGGCATTTATGGTTTACACCCACAATGAATAAAATGAGAGTTAGGCTACTTTTCAACTTTTCATTGCATGTCTTTAACAATGTTTGTGTCAACAGATAAAATTTCTCCCTAAGAAAACTGCCCCAAGTCTTCAAAATATGAGATAGTTTATTGTAAAGAGGCCTCACATGACCTTGTAAATTCAAAAAATCATTTTTAAGCATTACAAAATCCAAGAAATAACCCTTCACATTTGACAATTATTTGCACTTAGGGCACTTAAGGGATAACATCTCTAGGGTATGATGTTGAGCATTTAGTCGAGTTGGGAGTTAGAACATGATCATGCCTATGGTAAACTTGCCTAACTAGATGTGTTGGTACTGACAGTTCACGCCCATGACAAAAAAAATGAGAATAAGGTTACTTTGCAACTTTTTGTTGCATATTTTTGATGATTTTTATGTTAATAGAAAAAATTTTTCCCTAAGAAAACTACTCCTAATATTGATAATATTAGTTACGTTATTGTAGAGAGGCCTCAAATGAGCCTATAGGTTCAAAAAGACCATTTGTAAGTACCATGGATTCTGAGAAACAACTCATCAAAGTTGGACAATTTTTTGCACTTGGGGCACTAAAGGGATAACACCACTGGGGTATGATGTTCAACATTCAGACAGGTTGGAAGGAAAAATGAGACCATTCCTAGGGTAGACCCACCTAATTGGACATGTGTGGAACTAATACTTTGCACCCATAATGAATAGAAGAATAATTAGGCTACGTTGCAAGTTTTCATTGCATGCCTCTAACAATTTTCATATCAACATAAAAATTGCTACCCTAAGAGAACTACTTTGAGTCTTGAAAATCCAAGATAAGTTATTATAGAGGGGCCTTAGGTGACCTTGTAGGTTCAAATGTATCACTCATAAGTACCATGTATTATGAGAAATGACCTTTCTGAATTTTTTTGGACTTTGGGCACTTAAGGGATAACATCGCTATGGTATGGCATTGAATGTTTGGTTGAGTTTGGAGGTGAAAGAAGGCCATGCCTAGATTAAACCCTCCTAATTGAACATGTGGGTATTGATAATGTTTATCTAGGTATAATATCTCACTCACATTTAAAGTGTTGGAAAGAGTTACTTGGTAATGCAGTGTATGTTTTCATTGACGACAACTACATACTGCACTCTTGATCACTTGTCAGATATTTTTTCTATCGAAAGTTTTGGTGATGAAAATAGATAAGTAAGGAGAATAGTTTTGCATACAGGTTTAGAGATTGAGACCATATGGATAGAGGTCTAAGTATTAGATGTTGTGAAGCTAGAGATTGATATTAGACATCATGTTATGTCTATCCCTATGATCACAAGTTTTTATGATGTTGTTTCATAGAGATATGATTCACTATGTGTCACATTGAAAAATAATTACCTTATGCAAGCTAGTAGCATATTGGATTGATCAACGATCCTATTAGATTGATGATTTGATTAGTTGGATGATAAATCTAGTTTGAGATGACCTCCTACATGATAACTACTGATTGACACAAGTTAAAATTGAGTTTTGATCAATTTTTTTTCTTAAGTACACGTTTCATACTTCTTTATTGGAGTTGACCTAGTTGATGTTTGGGGTCTATGATCAAGTATATAAGATCACATTTTTGATGCAGAGAGTATGGATTTTTGTGTGATGATGTGTGATCTATATTGATGTGAAAATTGGCAGTTTATGATATTCTTGGAGCTTCAATGGAACTGTTCTGGCATTATTGATGCTACTAGTCAGTTCAGTTTTAGGATTGTAAGTCCTTTCTTTATTATGATCTGTATTGGATCAGTGAACCCGACTGAGGGCCAAATCATTTATTGTAATGAGATGTAAGCTCTATTTTGTAAGCTTGAATACATTTTCATTCCTCATCTTATGTAATTATACCTTTAATAGGGTACTTATTACTACAGTAGTGAGACATATTGTGGGTTTGATCCCCACCGAGGTTTTTCCCTTAATTGGGTTTTCCTCAAAATTAAATCATGGTGTTATGATTCTGTGTGTTCTTATTCTATTTTGTTTACTTTCATTTATTAGTGGATTTAAGTTTTGGAATTGGTTAAAATAAAATCTAAGGACATTGTTTCATTGATTCACCCACCCCTCTTGATGCTTCCTAAGTCTAACAATTGGTATCAAAGCATAGTTCCTTGGAGAAAGTTTAAGAAATTGAGGAAGATCTTGATGGGAGTATCTAGAAAATATCTTTTGAGTGAAATTAAAGATATAGACAAATCCAATACTCGCATCCTTGATCTAGAGAAAATGCTAAGAGAGGCTGATAAATTCATTGTGAATTTGAAGGAACAATTGAAGAAGTCTAGAGACAAGAGGAAAGACCTTGTGGATTAGTTATCACATAAAGGAAGTGACTCTGAATCTATTGGAGAAGAAAAACCTAAGGAGTGTGATCTAATTTTTAAGGAAATAAACAACCTAAAGAATGAGATGGAATCAATGGAAATCAAGATTATTGAAGATATAGAAGCAAAGAAGACTCTTGAGAAATCCTAAACTGCTAAGACTGAAGAATGTTACAAGCTAAACAGTGAAGTTGGACAATTGCAAGTTTTTCTAGAAGAATCTAGACATAATTAGCAAGAATTAGAAAGAGTTAATGAGATACTGAGAAGAGATCTAGCTAAGGCCAGAGAGATTCAAGAAAAGTTTAGATCTAGCACTGCAAAACTTGATGAATAGATTGCAAATCAAATGCCACATGGTGAAAATCAAGGTTTGGAATATGAAAAAAGAGAATGTTCTAAAACTATTGAAGAAACTTAGACTAAGCAACTTAAGGATACATCTGAAAGGAAATAAAATGATAATACATTCAATGGAAAATGTTTCACATGCAAAAAAATTGGTCACAGGGAAAGGGAATGTCAGTGAAATACATCTACTACACCTTTTTAGGCTATTATTTTACCTATCACAAGTATGGACACAAATCCAATGAATGCAAATCGAAGACCAGACCTGATACATGACCTACAAACATAGGTAACCTTACATGTTTAAAATGCAACAACTTAGGTTCAATTGCAAGGAATTGCAGGTTGAGGACTAATCAGACAAATCAAAGGTATGTGAATTAGATTGTTACTTATTATAAATGCAACAATGCTAATCATATAGCTAGAAATTATATAATTAATGGTTTAGTTGAAAATATCAATGCAAGAAATGGTAATGAAGGGAATACAAGGAATGGAAATTAAAAAAACATGTTTTAATTGCATGAAGATATGGCATATTGCTCAGTATTGTAGATCTAACAATGCAGAAGAGGAAAATACTGGATCAAATGAAAAAGGAAGAAAGCCTATGCTAGTTGATGAAACCAAATAGGAAATGAAGAAGACTTGGAGTAAGAAAGAATAGATTGATATTTCTGGACATATCACACCAACTTTAGGTGTAGATCCTTCATCATCAGCAAATTAGGTTATAAGACCTAAGGGCAGTTTTAATCAAAAAATCTTATGGCGCCCCACAAATTAAAGTATAATTAATTGCGATGGAAGATTTAATTAAATATTGGTTTAAGAAGGCTGTGATTGAAATCACAAGAGATTTCATGATCATATCGATGATCACAAGAAAATTTATCGATCACTGGTTTTATCAACTTTATGGAAGGTTAGGGTACATATGGTATTTAATGAGGAAGTCTGATAAAAGTTGAAGGATAAAAATGTATTTTGAGACTTTATTTGACACTTTTATTTCTAGAGATCAAGTGTGAACTTGAGAAGAAGGAGATTCAATGATAATTTGAGCTACTAACCAGATTCATGTAAAAACCTTAGTGTGAAGTAAAAAGGTATTTATCTCATTAAAATCTTGTCAAATTTATCAGTTAAGTCATGGATACTCCACAAATAGTTAATGTTCTTGAGAAAGCATGATATGATTTCATATTGCACCCATATAAGTCTATGGAAGATGATCCTGAAGGTTCATTTTCTCATGTGCCTCATAGAGTTTTACATGTAGAGGATATTTGTGCATAAATTCATAGTAAGTTGGAAGAATTGGGAGATTTCAACATTTATGAATAATATAGATCATTGTGTGTTAATGATGAATTTCAAAAAGTAAATTAGATTAACCTAGCACAATTCAAAGACTTTGTTGTATTTGAGGAACTAGAATGGATCAAGATAGTGGTCAGAAGAATTCATGATCTTGATTCTTTTGGTTCAATGACAAGCCTATCAAGATTACGAAGTAACTTATTCATGAGTAACCACATTTAGTACTATTGGTGAAGTGCCTAATGTGAAATCTTCAAAGAAAGATATTGTGGAAAAGTTAACTCAATCTAAATGGGATAAAAGGGTGATGACTATAAATGACATTATACAACCGAATGTGAATTCACATTGATGATACTTGGATAAAAGGTATACCACAATAGAATATTGAACTCTATTTTAGCTACAATCATTCACATTGCTTATCAAATACTGAAGGAGGACATGCAGCTCAACATTTGTGAGATTTTGAGGAAGAGGGTACTTGAGAATTTGGATAAGATTAACAAGGATACTTCACAGATATTCAAGTATGGTTCTTTGATAGTTCACATGTTCCTTTATCTGATGAACTACTTTCATGGAGTTTTAAACATTAATTGGCAAAAGAACATTCCTGTAGCACTTCAAATTTCTAATTTTTACTAGATGCAAAAAAGGATGAAATAGATGAATTGATTTATAGACCTTTCAAGATGTTTCAAAAGAAAATGCAGAAAAGAGAGAGGATACCAAAGAATATTGTTGAAAAGTATGTTGATTCATTATGCTTCATGGTAGAAATAGATCAATGATGTATGGAAGTAGTGTAACTAAGGACAATGTGGATTCAACTGATGAGTTATGAGGTAACTCCTGAAATTCTTATACAGTATGTTGAAGAACCCAATAGATCCAAAGGAAGAAAGGTTCATAATTTACCCTGAGAAGTATCATAAGGTTTAGAGTGAAATGATAGAGAAAGAAAGAGTTAGAAAAGTAAAGAATATTGATGATAACATTTCGGACAAGGAAGGAGTCTGTAAACAAAAAATGGAATAATTAAGGAGGAATGTAGAGGAGAAAGAGAAGATAAGTTCAGTTCAGATTGAACCAATTGATGTCGAGGAATCATCAGCTCCTCCATATATTTCTATGTCTAGGGCCACTACGATTTCATCAAGAGTATCATCTACACCTCTTGTGAAGAAAAAAACTCCTTTACCAAAATTTTCTACAACGAAGGTTGATAAAACCCATGGGAAAAAAGACAAAGCAAAAGAGCTCAAGTCCTGAGAAGAAGAGAGATAAAGAAGATGATTCTTCTAAAGAATTTGATTAGTCTAAGAAGAAGATGAGAACTAAAGGAGCCATAGGTTCCATAGTGGTAAAGGACAAGCCTATGTGTGTAGGTAAGGATGAGAATCTTGTTGATAAGATTTTGAATAAAGTTGTAAAATATGAAATTTTGATTGATTTGAACAAGTATTACCAGTTATTTGATGAGGATGAGAGAAGTAGACTAGAGAAAGGAGTGATTACTCACTTGAAAAAATTTAGTAAGACTTCGGTTAAGATAAAGGATCAAATTATTCATCATTGATATTCTCTACTGGAATAAAGGACATTAGTTTTTCTAGAGGAAGACAAAAGAATAAGAGAAGCATCTATAGCTAAAATATTTCATGTGATTAGAAAGATATAATGAAAAATCTAGTTGAAGTTGCAAAGAAGAGATTGCTAACAAAGAAGAGGATCAACATGTTGATGGCTTCAGTAAATCAGATGAAATTATTGGAGTTGATGAATAAACAACCCACAGCTCCCAAGAACACCTACATGTAAACACCTGTCATAGAAAGAGAGAGAAGAAGAAAGAAGCTATGAAGGCCTGAACACATTGATCCATGAGAGAGGAGAAATCATTCTTGATGTGCAAAAACAAAAGTTGCAATTCAATAATGAATAATCTGTTAAGAATGCAAGAGAGATCAATCCTTATAAAAGGAGATCAAAACCCTAAAAAGGTAAAACCTAGGTTGCACAATAATAATTAATAAAGTAATTAATTATTAGATGCCTAAAGTTTAGCTTAAGTAGAAAGAGATAACAAGTGACTTAATAATTAAAACAATATGATTTAATTAATAAGTAAAAACTTTATTACTCTAACAACCCCCCTTAAGATGAAATTTGGGAGAAGCTAAAAACCTAGAAAGAACTACTGAAAGCAAATGGGTCCCGACAACAAAAGGCTTGATTAGGTTCCCAAGTACAAAAGAGAGTCTCTATAAAGCAGAAAAATAGAGAAAACCACATGGGAAAAAATCTACTCCAAAAAGAGACAAAGACTAGTCTGAAGGACTGAAGAAGCCTCGAAAACTAGGAATGTTCCAGAAAATAGGAACGAGGATGAACATGTAGAACATCATTGAAGCAAGAAGATGAAAACTCTGTCAAGAAATAACTGATGATCTGAAGATCCTCGAATGAAATATGACAAGGTAGAGAAGACTGTAATTTGCATGAGTGCTCCCAAATGACACTACTCGAATCAGGAGGCAACCAAAGGAAAACACCTAAACTCAAAGATACATATGACATAAAAACACCAAAGTCTGAAGAGATGATCAATCAAAGCTGGAAGAGTGCATCCAAAAATAGGAAAGGAATAGTGTCCATAAGGTAAATGATCTATCTCACTGGAATGCATAGGTATCTAGCCACTGCATCTACCTAGTACATAGAATCAAATACTAAATACATAGCTCACACTATCAAACCAAGGAAGCAATAAAATCAACAATAGAAATCCCCCCATAATCCTGACAAGGGAGTAATGATAGGTACACTAAAAAGATTATCCAATATGAACTGCATAATGAAGATGAATATGAAACATTAGAGGTGCAGAGAGAGTACAAACAAAAATAAAGATACTTGAGGCTAATGTCATTGGAGGAACCCTCACATGAAAAAAGTAGATGGCAAAAAAAGGCAAACATCAAACCCCCTAGCACTTTATAATGGAGTGCGAGTACAAAGAGCATGAACATGTGCAAGATCCCATACATGCAATAGAATGGCACTTTATCTTAGTGTGTTTGCATAAAAGAATGCTAAAAAAGTGGAGTATACATTGCTCAAAGAAGAGAAAAGGATACTAAAACAAAAGAACAACCTAAGATGAGCCATCCCTCAAAAGGAAAAGATCCCTGGACTTGGAACATCCAAGATATCCACCAGATTGGAAAAATGCAAGAATTTGAATAAAATGTGCCTGGAGTAGAATATGGAAAAATGACTCATAGCACTAGAAAGCTTATAGAACAAGATTTCCAATGATATATCATTTTCCCAAAATGGAGTCTGGATGCGCAAGATAGAGCTCCTGGAGTGCAAAAATGAACATTTGGATTTGATAGTAAAAAAACCATAAAAAATGAAAAATAAAAAATTCAAACCTCTAGATCTGGATAGTTCTTGGAACTAGCTTTCTGACAATATCTCATTTTCCCAATTTCGACACCGTATGCTCAAGTTATGAGCAAAATACCAACTGCTGCACTGGAGGACCCAAAAATGGTGCAAATGATGATGATGCATGCTAATGTCATCAAATGACGGGCTTAAATTTGATAGAAAAATGGCCGTTGCAGCATAAAAGGCCCTTGGGGCTAAAAAATTGGGCCCCTAGTCACCGTATGACTAGGGGCTGAGACTGCTTCTGCTTGGGATTAAATTTGACAGTCAAATAGCTGTCGCCACCCAAAAAAAAAAGAAAATAAAAAAATTCCAAAATCACATGTGCACCTCAGGATGCATGCCATGCTATAAGGTTTTTTGCCTCAATTTTCATGTTAGGGAAGTAATTTTTTGCCTCAATTTGCATACCGGATAGTAAATTTTTGTCTCAATTTGTGTGCTAGGTCCTTATGGCCTGACATGCAAAAACCTTTGCCTTAGAATGCAATGGCGTCCAAATTTGACTTTCCTTATATGGAAATAGGGGGTTTTGGGTGCTGTGAGCTCAATGGGGAGGTCCGTTTGGGCCTGAAGTACATGAAAAAACTAGTGACCACCTTGGGATCCATGCAAGTGCTGGTTGCAAATGTTTTTTTGCCACAGATTCCAACTTTCTCCAAATAGGACAAATTTCATATGGATATAGGGGTTCTTGGATGCCGTGAATGCAATCGTGAGGTCCATTTGAAGCCAAGATGAATAGAAAAAGAGGTCCATCCTGCATCTGATAGAAAAGCCTCTGAAAACATAGATATGATGAACACAACCAAATCTCTCAAGAAGAGCACATGGGAAAACAAATCTAAAGCTCTGATACCATATTGGAGTTGATGAATAAATAACCCACAACTCCCAAGAACACCTACATGCAAACACATATCACGTAAAGAAAGAGAAGAATCAAGAAGCTATGGAGGCCTGAACGCATTGATCCATGAGAGAGGAGAAATCATTCTTGATATGCAAAAACAAAAGTTACAATTCAATAATGAATAATCTGTTAAGAATACAAGAGAGATCAATCCTTATAAAAGGAGATCAAAACCCTAAAAAGGTAAAACCTAGGTTGCACAATAATAATTAATTATTATATACCTAAAGTTCGGCATAAGTAGAAAGAGATAATAAGTGACTTAATAATTAAATCCATATAATTTAATTAATAAGTAAACACTTTATTACTCAAATATAAATGATTTCAAAGATTGATGGCATTATCAGTAAGATGATTGTAGAAATTATCTCAGTTGCATCACAAAGGAAATAGCCTAGAACAAAGAAGAAGGAAGATAAATTGGTTATTGATGATCAATTTGTTTCAACATTAAATGAGCCTAATGTTTATATCAACAGTATGCCAGTTATACTTGATGGAATGGATGATGTTGAACAACAAGAAGGCAAGAAAGATCCCTTTATGGACCCTTAAAATATAATAATTGAGGATGAATTAAGAGATATTATGTCGGGTAAAGGGTATTTAGAAGATAAGCTTGTTGAGGTTGAAGCTAAAAAGGAGAATGATGAACATATTAATGATTCTCATGACTTAAATGCTATGGAATTGTACACTAAGGAGTAGGAAACACTTTTGGAGGATCATGCTAAAGAAGAGTTGAAGAAGCTCGAGTAAAAAATAAAGAAAGTTCAGACAGAGGTTGAGATATCAATTGGTAAGGTTGACACATTGTTGGCAAGAGATTCCCTTAATGTATTTGATTTTCATGGTCTAATAGATTTGGAGAGCTTAGAAGAAGAAGAACTTATGAAAATTTCAATGTTAGCTCATGAGAAGGCTAAGGCAAAAGCCTTGAACAACAGTGTGAAGGGAAGTAGTTTTCTTGCAAAATCAATTGATGTTCTTGGCAAGATTGTACCAAACTTTCAGGTTAATCAAGGTATTCCCATTCTTGATCAATTAGAAGAGCTTTTGAATGAATTTGATAAAAAAATTGAGTCTTTGGAGAAGATTGCAGAAGATGGAGTATAGAAGGGTTTTTCTATGAAGAGATTTCATCATTTGTGTTAACTAATTGCTAAGGAAATATCTTCTTTAGATGCTAGAATTGTTCAAATAAAAAGGGGCATTGAGGAAGGAACCATAATTCTTAAGTTGTGTATTGATCCATTTTCAAAAGTTGAAGACATTGATAAGTTTATTGAGGATACTCGAAAAGCACTAGCTGATAGAGAAAAGGCCTTTGATTTATCAAAGGGATTTTCTTTTAATTATATGGATGAAGTGGTCAAGTTAAATGATAAGATTATTACCTTGTAGGTTGAGAGAAGAAGAGTGCTTGGATGATTCACTGACCTAAGGAACCTCATTGTTCTCAAGTTGGATATCTTATAGAGAAGCCTTGAAGAGGCGGGAATTCTGAGCATATGTCCACCCCCACCTGATCTTATTCACGCTGAGGAAACAACTTATGTGTTGTGTGGATAGATTTAGATCTTAGACAACATGAGAAAGGGTTGGGATGCAAATCCTATCACTTTAAAAGATAGTTTTTCAGATGTTTTCAAGCTTATGAGTATGCTTTCATCACTTGTATATATGTATATGTGGAAAGTATAGGATTTTGGTAGAGAGTTTTTCTTTTTGGCCCCTCCTTTTTTTTTGATGTCAAAGGGGGATAAGAGTCATGTGAAAAATGAAATACTTATCTTAGGGGGAGTTCTATTTTTGAAGGAGTTTTGGGACTTGGCATTTTGGGATGGGCACTTAGCCATTTTCACTAAGTTTTTCCATCAATGCCAAAGAGGGAGATTGTTGGAAAGAGTTACCTGGTAATGCAGTGTATTTGTCATTGATGACAACTACATACTTCACTCTTGATCACTTGACAAATATTTTTTCTACCTAAAGTTTTGATGATGAAAATAGCTAATTATGGAGAATAGTTCTAGATACATGTTCAAAGATCGAGACCATATGGACAAAGGTCCAAGTATTAGATGCTACAAAAATAGAGATTGATATTAGACATCATATTATGTCTATCCCAATGATTTCAAGTTTTTGTGATGTTGTTTTATGGAGATATGATTCACTATATATCACATTGACATAGAATTACCATATGCAAGCCAGTAACATATTGTATCAATCAGTGATCCTATTAGATCAATGATTTGATAGGTTGGATGGTAGATCTAGTTTGAGATGACCTCCTATACAATAAAAAATGATTGGCACATGTTAGCATGGAGTTTTGATTGATGTTTTTCCTCAAGGAAGTACATATTTTATATTTCTTTATTAGATCTGACCTAGTTGATGTTTTGGGTCTATGATCAAGTATATAAGATCAAGTTTTTGATGTGAAGAGTGTAGATGTTTGTGTGATGATGTGAGAGCTATATTGATGTGAAAATTGGAAATTTATGATATTCTTGGAGCTTAGATGGAACTGTATTGGCATTATTGATGCTACTAGTTAGTTAAGTTTTGGGATTGTAAGTCCTTTCTTTATTGTAATCTGTATTGGATCAGTGAACTCGACTATGGGCCAGATCATCTATTGTACTAAGTTGTAAGCTCTAAGATGTAAGCCTGAATGCATGTGCATTCCTCATTTTTTTTAGTTATATCTTTAACATGGTATTTATTGTTGCAGTATTGAGACATATTATATGTTTGATCCCTATCGGGGTTTTTTCCTTAACTAGTTTTTCCTTGAAAACAAATCATGGTGTTATGATTCTATGTGTGCTTATTCTATTTTGTTTACTTTCATTATTGGTGGATATAAGTTTTGGAATTGGTTAAGAAAATTTAAGAGCACTGTTGCACCAATTCACCCCCGCTCTCGATGCTTCCTAAGTCTAACATAAATATTTCATGTACAATTAACCACACTTATTACATCTACATAAATTGAATGTTAGAAATCATATTCATAATGTATTTATATGTTCAAATATGTTGACCAAAGAGTAGAGGAGGCATCACATGAAACTAAATCCAATTTTGATTACCTGTCATCTGTCATTACTAAGAATCTATGTTATGATTAATAAAAATATAAAAGTGATCATAAAATTTGGTAAAGTTGCCAAAGGAAATCAAATTTAACACTTACAATCTAGATCAAATCCAAAGTTTGTATTTTATAAGATTTCTATTGAAGTGAAACATCATTAATCCATAACATGCCAGTGTTCATGATTTTTAACCATTCTAAACTGAATATACAATCCAATTTGAAGTTAAAAAGTAGGAAGACATCTATACAATGAACAAATTAGATCAAATATCAAATTTATATATCAAATGATAGAATAATCAAGTGTACATTTTCATATACAAAAATGTCATATATGCCAACTTAATAAAAGTTTTGCAAAAAATGTGGCATATGTCATCTTGAGATCTATATAAGATAAAATGGTGAATGGCTACAATCTTTTTTCTGAAACTATATGTTTTTATCGAATCCTATAGTTGTGATGGAGCATCAAAATTATGCCTCTACTGATGGATGCACAAAAAAAATTCAAATAATAAATTAGATTAGTTATGTCAATGATAGTTTACAAATGTCAAATTAGCATTAAAATAACTATATTGAACTATAATTTCTCTAAAATATAATTTTTTATTACCTCATGCCTTTTCTTCTTCATTGAAAGGTATTATAAAATTGATGGCTCCCCCTTACAATCATGAATCCTACCATATTGACGAGGTAGAGGATTTGTGTCATGGCCAAATCATGAAGAGGGCTATAACATGTAAAATACAATTGATACAAGTTAATATATTATTATTGTTGACAATGCAACATATACTAAATATATCTAATTCCATATAAATGTATATATATATAATATAAAATGAGCATATACTTGTTCCTTTGATTGTTCTCTTGTTGTCTCAGTAGGGGGATTTGGTGAAGGTGCAAACAACATACTAGTAAATCCCATTGGTCCTTGTATATATAACACAAAAAACTACCAATTTAGATGTACATGTATAATCATAATATGTAGTCAAATAATCAACATCTAAATGTTGCTACAATAACTCATATAAGCTCTTTAAACTATCATATCTATTATTTTTTCTAATTACCTTTCCTCGGTCACCTGAACTTAAATAATAAGTTTTCATAGGTTGCATAGCAACCACATGTAGTATACCCTACAAGAGTAAGATATGATCAACATATATAATGTTAAAATGTAGTTTAAAAAATCAAACTTTAAATGATATGCATATTCAATAAGTTGTAACTTCAAATATGTACAAAAAGGGATACTGTATAGCTCTATAAGCCAAATGAAATGGTCATAAGGCTAGCATCATTAACCTATGATATCTAGTCCACTCTCATCACTCGTTAAACCAAAATAAATATATGTTAATAATTTAATATATCTTATAAAATATTATTTTGAATGCAAGGTCTTATTTTTTTGACATTGTAAACATTAATTTTTCCATCTCTTCAAAGCATCCTTTCAACTTCCTACATTATTTATTATTTGTGGTGAGTATGTGAGTAGAAACGCACGTTCTGCCACTTGTCACCTTGACACATATCTTGGATTGGATCACCATCCCTTTGAGCAAGGCTTTCCTCTCGAGTGCCACGTGTCTGTACCATTCACAACATTATTTTTCTTGCAAGCCCGAGCCTTTCAAGGTTTGTACACGTGTTAACCTCAAGAGTGTCCACAAGAAAAGGAGGCAAGGAAAAGATAAAAGTCCCTACTTGTGCGCCATGTGGCCATTTTCTAGCTAACCATAGTTCTTTTCATTGGCAAGCCTAGTTCTTCATAGAGCTTTACATGTGACCTTCTCACATAAATTTTAAGAAGAATGAATCCCTTCCTTCTCAACTCACAATGCCATTGTACCATGTGTCCCAATTTTTTCCTCAACTGAATGTTGTTTTAGGTTTCTCAACTGTCTGCCATGTGCCTATCAAAGTTATAGCTGAATCTTTATGTGCATCCAAACGCCCAAAATTATGGAGCCACCTTAGTGAAGTATGATTGTTCCTCAAGAGTGGTCACAATCCAAAGTTGTTTATGTTACCCAAACATCATGTAATGTGTAATGCCCCTCCCATAGTTTTCTTTTCAGTTTTATTGCCAAACTCTTTTAGGCCATTTTCATGTGTGTGTTATTTATTTCAGGGATATTTGTGGTTTATGAATGTATGACATTTTATTGAATAATCATGAATTAGGTGCTTTTGAATTATTTTCATGTTGATTAAATGCAAATGATGATGTTATTTTTATGAGATGCTTATTTCATTTTGATTATTAATATTGTTGAGGTTTTAAAATGTCACCCTAACTCAGGCATTAGGGTTCATCGACATTTCATCCTAACAATGGAAACCTTCTTGAGCTGTAGGTGGACTCTGATTGAGAAGGAATCTTTGGATTCTAGGCCAGTTCCTATTTGATTTGGAATATCACCTCCTAACCGAAACTTGAATGGGGAAAGGGAGAAAGATAACTTAAAACTGAATTGAAATGAGGTGATACACCAAAAACTTGCTCCAGACTTATCGAGATCTTCGAACCGGCATCCATAATCACAACTACTAATGAGATTGGCACTATCATTCACTGATCAACATATAGGCCGACTAAAATCCACTGTTAGGGTATACACCACAAACAATGGAATATATCAACAAACATACAGATTCTACAAAAAAGATTTGAATTTTGATCACTTAGAGGAGGAATAGAAATAATTCACTTCTCCTTGTTACAAAAATGATAAACACTTAATGTAGAAAGAAGAAAAGGATTGAAGTCAATACTTAGAAATTGATGCAATATGGAGAAACCTGCTTTATTATCCTTCTGAGCTTTGAAAATGGTTACAAAAATGTAAAAAGGGGATTGAGGAACGAAAATGTTCACTCAACCTTACTTTTCCATGATTTCAAACCCCTTAAACTAAAAATCTTACTCCATTATGAAGCCCTCCAATGTTGAATTCGAGAATCCCGCCCCCACTAAAATCACTCCAAGAAATGCTCAAATTCAGTTATAAAATAGCCCCAACATTGGCTCCAAATCAAGCTCTAAACTCCCTAAATTATATGCACCAATCGTGCCCTAAATTTAGCCCTAATGTTCATATTCTAAAGATAAATCACCTTTTAAAATCATTACCAACATCTATTACAAAATAATTGAGTAAAACTCAATATTTAATAACCCAGCCCAAAAACCTAGCATGAAATTTAAACCTAAGTTTTAAAAAAAAAACCTAAGTTTTTAAAACAATTGATAATTAAAAGAGGGTCAACATGACCAACTCTCTATAACAGACAATCCATATGAAATATTTCTAAAGTAATGCTATGTGGCAGTTAGCATTCTTGAGGCTCTGGCTGGAAGTGATTGCAACATTTACTAGCATTTATTCTCCCTCTAGTATCCGACTCCAAAACATTTCAACTTGATTTTTACTTGGTCTTCGCAATGCATCTAAAATTTGGGGAAAAACTGAATGAGTTAACCCTAGTCATGGCAATGTCTTCCTGTAGAGACCTGCAACTCATAATTTGTCTTCTCTATGTCTATCTAATCTCTATTGTGGATGAGCATCACCATAAGGCTCAGGCTGTGAATGAGAGCACAGGTTAGACTGTAATTTTGTCATATATGTCTCATGCTTAACTTGCTGGAAGCTTGACTGGTGACAATTACTTAGAACATGACTTTGTAGTTTGATCTCGGCCTTAGCTGGAAGTTTGATGCTTGCACATAGGTTTTCCAACAACTTGGAACATGATATTTTAGTTGGCGACATCATTATTGAGAGTTTGGGCCTTTAAGTGACAACTCACAGGCTTTGTGACTGCAACGAGCTTCTAACCGAAAACTCATGGGATTTACTAGTAGTTGAGCTTGAACTTGGCTTTGACCTGGTATTATGTGACTAAGAGTCTGGCTTAAATTGGGAAGAACTTAGCTTTTGTAATAGGAAGCTCGAACTCAAGCTTTATTTCTTTGAAGTTTGGCCATCTTGTACTTAAGCTAGAACACTTGGCACTGATAACAAGGAACTCACGGGTTCAAACTTGAGCTTGGATGGACTTGAGCTAGACTAGAGATAAGCATCTCTTACTTTGCCTTTGCTTTACTTAACTTGCTGTTTGAACATTTGAAAGAGCTGAGTTTCACGTTCCTTACCTTGCATAATTTTAGGGCTTTTTCTCCAAATGTAACACAACTTTTGTTTTATCAATGCACTTTGTATTGTTCCTTCTTCTTTACGTCTTGGAAGATGGAGACATTTTGGAGTTTCATTGAGTTTTAACCACTCAACTATAGCTATATGCAACTCATTTTTTGTCGATGTTTCTAGCTATCTTTAGTATTACCTTGATTTGGATTTCTATATGTGAGGATCACTGCGATAATACTTGTCCCCTATCACTACTTGTTCAAATTGGTCTTGACTTGTAATAGTCGACATGCTATATAATTCCTTCTACACTGTTACTACTTTGCAATGCTTGATTTTTTAAAACATGTTGTGACTATGTTGTAAGATGTTGACTGTAACCTTGAAAAGTTTCTTGTACCTTTAAACAAGACACTGCTTGTTTCTATTGAATGTCTAATTTTTCTATGCAAAAGGTAGTGACCAGTGCATCAAATAATTTCTCTTGAAAAAATATGAAATGCAATTAAGTTTAAATGATAGTTTGTGGGGTTCAAGTACTGGCTCATGACACCCAAAACTACATTTTAACATTAATCTGAAACTTTGAAATTCATTTCCTATAGCATATATTCAGCACTATGAATAAATAGTCTTCTTTTAGCATTTGGCATTGTTGCTTGGTCATTTCTTGCCTGCATATGTATAATTGATAGCACTGTTTGAATATCTATTATAGCATAAGCTGTATCATTTTAGTGCTTTTGGACAGTGAGCATCACAATGCATGACTGCATAACATTTGATAATTCTGTTATAGACCCAAAATTCAGATATGCATATTATATAGCAAGATTTAAAATAAATGTAACTCCATTAATGAAATTTATTTATGGGGTTCGAACTCGGGCTCGTGACACCCATAAAAACACTTCTATGACCTTGAACTTAATACTTTGAATCTTTTTAGTATATGAACAACACATTATAGAAGCACACTGCATCTTCCTTTTTTAAAGACCTATGAACAAGGAAATACCAGTCCTATTTGAACAATGATTTTACTTTGTTTACTCTGACAAGCTTTAAAACAACATCAAATCAAACAAATTATGTTAGTGTACATGACCAAATGGTCAAATTTGTGCAATAATTGGTTCAACTGGTATGTTCACTAACCTAATGCTATCTTGCTGTCTTGAAAAAGGTTTCTTAGCTATAAACACTAAGTCCCTTTGATTTAGATATTTGGTGTATATAATGAAAACATGCACAATGATGGCCATTAATAGTAAAAGGTTTCATAAAATTATGTTCTTTAATACTAATTTTCAGTTTATGTGTACACACATTTCCTTATTGCATTGGATACTAGATAGATATATGCAGCTTTGAAAGATTCTGATTGTTGTATGATATTTTGATCTTCTGTATTGCTTAGATCCAACTGTATCTAACAAATTTTCTCACCATGATGCAGGACATGAAACCCTAAAGAACTAGAACAAGACAACATGAAGACTCAGACAGTAAACTTGAGAGCCTAGGACCAGACAGACAACCAGCTCCTGATATGCAGACGACTCCTCAAGGCAATGCAAAGGGACCTTACTCATACCTCTATCTCATCTTTCTATTCTACCCTTTGTACTCTATTTATTGACATGAAATATGAAATATGAGAGAACATTTGTAAATTAAATTCAGTTTGAATGCACAATGTAATGATCAATTATGAATTTGGAAATTGAAATGTGATCAATACTTAGAGTACAATAAAAATTGGTATTGAATGCAATAACAAAATGTTAATCCACATCACCTAAAAAAGTAGTGCTGAATGGAAGTACCTTTATCCAGCCCTTTCCTATTTGTGTCTATCATTCCGCATGTCATAATTTTGGGTAAGAAATA